>JAUZSW010787668.1:0-44656 GCA_034780735.1 Hyalogyrina grasslei
AAAGCAAGCTGTAGCCTAACACCACATAAAGACGCAAGTTTTTTTACTTACAGGCAAAAGTTAGACTGAGGCATTACGGGATTGAAATGCCTCACTCTAACTTTTACTCGTGGTGCTTGGATACACTGCTTGCCCAGTATGACAGTTGCTCCCGCACCGTCGGTTTTTTGACAGCGCAGGAGCAGCTGTCTAACTTTTACTCGTGGTGCTTGGATACACTGTTTGCCCAGTATGACGGTTGCTCCCGCACCGTCGGTTTTGTGACAGCGCAGGAGACCTTATGTCTTACTAAAATTAAAGAGAGATATTACTATCAAAACCTCCTATTGCCTTGATAAATATTAATATTGCAAAATCTTAGATCGTATTTTTATTAAAAAAACTCTTTTTTGCCTTGATAAATATTAATATTTGTGTATTGTGAGGTTAGGCTTTTATTAAAAAGGGGGTATATATGAATAGAACCATTTCAAATTATTTAAATGATTGGCGGAATTTAAACAGAAGAAAACCATTGTTACTTCGAGGTGCGCGTCAGGTTGGAAAAACCTGGGTTGTTCGGCATTTAGCAAAACAATTTGATCATTTTTGTGAAGTTAATTTTGAAGAAGATGAAAGGGTAGCTGCAATATTTAATGGTTCGCTCGCGCCTAAAACTATCGTTGAAAAACTTTCCGCATATACAGGTATTCCTATTCAGGCAGGCAAAACTCTTGTTTTTTTTGATGAAATTCAAGCCTGTCCAAAAGCCTTGCGTAGTTTGCGATTTTTTCAAGAGAAGTTCCCACAACTTCACCTTGTTTCAGCCGGATCATTATTAGAATTTGCTCTTGGTGAAATGTCTTCATTCGGTGTAGGTCGCATTCAATCACTTTTTATGTATCCAATGAATTTTAAAGAATTTATAATTGCTAATGGCGAAAATCTTCTTCTGGAGCATCTTGAAAATAACGGTAAATTTGAACCAATTTCAGAACCATTATTTGATAAACTTATCGAACAATATCGAACTTTTTTGATAATTGGCGGTTTCCCTGAAGTTGTTAAAGAGTATATTCACTCTAGGAATATTAGTGATTCAGTAGAAATTTTAGATGAGTTGATTCAAGGCTTTAGAGATGATTTTGCTAAATATAAAAAACATATTCCACAACTTAGACTAGATGAGACTTTTATTTCGACTGCCACGCAAGCAGGTGGGAAATTTAAATACTCTAAAGTCAATCAAGATATTCCTGCTTATCAAATAAAAGATGCTCTTGAGTTACTTGTTTTAGCAGGACTTGCTCACAAGGTATATCACTCTAGTGCACAAGGAATGCCTTTGCATGCACAAGTAAATGAAAAAAAATATAAAGTCATTCCATGCGATATTGGACTATATCAACGAATGTTAGGCACTGATATTTCTGACTTGATTGTTGCTGATAGAAGCGAATTAATAAATAAAGGAGCTATTGCGGAAGTGGTGACAGGGACAGAGTTACTTTCCTATTTATCTCCTAAAAAATATCATTTCCTCTATTATTGGCATCGTGAACGCAAGGGGAGCAATGCCGAAGTTGATTATTTAATAGAAGTTGATAATAAAATAATACCAATTGAAGTAAAAGCTGGAACTAAAGGAAAAATGCAGTCTTTACGGATTTTTCTTGCTAACCACCAAGTACCATACGGCATTAGAATTTCTCTTGAAAATGGTGGTGAATATGAGAATATAAAGGTGATCCCAGCTTGTGCTTTATTCAACATATTTAAATCACAGAGCATCAAGAGCTAGAGAATATGACCAATAGTTAAAAAATAGTGTTTTCTATAGTTTAGTTTATAAAACTAATTCTGTTGAAAAAAGCTCAAGTTTAAGCTATATTATCTCATTAGACCTTATACGAAAAGGTGAACTCCGACAAAAAACTCGCACTCGCGTCCCCCGCGTGTAGGGTTTGATTAACAGAATAAACGGGAACAAGTATAGATGAAAAAGCTACCTTATGGTATTGCAGATTTTAAAGCGATTCAGACGGAAAATTATTATTTCGTTGATAAGACAAAATTTATTCCAGAACTGGAGATGGCTGGCCGACATTTGATGTTTCTGCGTCCGCGCCGATTTGGTAAATCGCTGTGGTGTTCTATTCTGGAAATGTACTACGATGTGCACTACCAGAAAGATTTTGACCAGGTTTTCAAAGGTACTTGGATTTATGATCACCGGACGCCCGAATGTGGTAAATATTTGATATTATCGCTTAATTTCAGCGTGATTGATGTTTCATGTGCCGAAGCTAGTTTTAAATCCTATCTGCGTACGAAATTAGCCTTTTTTTCCGAAAAATATGATCTACAGCCGGTGTTTGACAGTAGCAACCCTATTGACATGCTTAATACCCTGTTTGCTTATCTCAGCAAAGCTGGAAAATCACTTTACCTCATTATTGACGAATATGACAACTTTGCCAATCACCTGTTACTGGCCAACAAGAAAAACTATGCAGAGCTGGTTAAAGATAAAACAGCCTTTTTAAAACAATTTTTTACTGTTCTGAAAGGAGGAGCATCCGGTAGTGATGCTCCGGTCAAACGGCTCTTCATTACCGGGGTAACGCCAATGACGATGTATGATGTTACCAGTGGCTTCAATATCGGCGAAAATATTTCGTTAAATCCGCAATTTAACACCATGACCGGCTTTACCGAAGCGGAACTGGAGGAAATTTTTAATTACTATGAAATCGAACTGACCGTAGAACGACGGGAACTGCTGAGTAACTGGTATAATAATTATCGATTTACAAAACACCACAGTGAGACGGTTTACAATACCGATATGATTCTCTATTTTGTCAAGCACTTCATAAACACTGGTCACCCCCCAGATGAATTGATTGACATCAATGTCCGCAGTGACTACCGTAAATTGCAGCATCTGATTTATACGGACAAAAAACTCAATGGCAATTTTGAATTGTTGCGTGAACTTATCGGTGGCGGCACGGTTTCACTTGATACTATTGTTCAGGATTTTAGTGCTTTTAATCTGTCTCAGGCAGAAAATTTCAAATCACTGCTCTTTTATCAGGGACTGACGACTATTCACGATGCTGGAATTGATGTTACAACTGCAATTCCCAATGAAACCATTAAACGCATTGATATAGATTACCTGCGCGGTGCGTTGGAAATGGAAAATATTTTTACTCTTTCCACTGATAAACTCGCTGGTCTGTTGAAAAATTTTGCTTTGACCGGCAAGTTGGACGTTTTTGAATATCTAGCAGCGGAGATTAAACGCAACACTGGTATTCGTGATTATATCTATAACGAACAGAGCATCAAAGTGATGCTGCTAACCTATCTTTCGCTGACAAATTACTATGTCGTTAAGTCGGAACAGGAACTAAATAAAGGCTTTGCCGATATCCTGCTACGACCGCTTAATTCTTATGTTGAATATGTCGGGCTAGTAGAGGTGAAATATTTTCCACGCCAGCGCGGTCGAGGTGCAAAAAAGCCAAGTACCGCAGAAGTGAACAGAGCGATCAAAGCGGCGACCGCCCAGCTTGAAAAATATGCGAACGATCCGGAAATTATTTGGTGGCAGCAAGAAAAAGGCAAAATCCTACAGAAAGCGGTCATGGTCTTCCACGGTTGGGAACTGATGCAGTGTAGTGTAATATAAAACCAATGCCCCTAAATATGGCGATCATGCTGACGCAAAAATTTTACCGCCTATTTTTGCTTGTAAATTCAATAATACGTGGTTATTTACGATTTTTCTTTCTAAAATCACGTGGCGACATACCGAGAGCTTGTTTGAATTTTTTGGTAAAATAGTTGCTATCCTTAAATCCACATTTGAATGAAATTTCAGCAATAGTGGATTGGGTTTCCAGTAATAAAGTTATTGCATTTTTAATTCGTACTTTAATCAAGTATTTGACTGGAGATAATGAAAAAGAGTCTTTAAAACAACGATTAGCATTGCTTATCGACATTTTGCCATGTTTTGCGATCTCTTGCAATTTTATATCATGACTATAGTTGACATCAATAAAATCAACCATGGCACTGATATTTAGCAAGTTTTCTGGTATTTTGCCCTCCAAGCTACTGTAACAACGACTCAAAAATCCGATTAACTGCATAAAATAGGCCTTGATCATAAAGCGGTAACCTGCGGTTTGATGTCTAAATTCATCATTCAAATGTTCAATAATAATATTTACCACTAACATCTGTTCCCGTTTGAGGCAGAGACGACTCTTAAAATCATGTTTGTCGCGCAAGATGGGTTCAGTATAAAGCAAAGAGGAAAAACCCGGGAGATTTTTGATGTCATCACGATCAAAATCCAATTGCTCGGGAATGAATAGAATATTTTCCAATTGCAAATTATGAGCATTGATATAACTATGAGTAATTCCAGGTTTAACCACAAAAACATCGCCGATAACAATAGGAAACTCTCTGCCCTCAGTAACATGCATGCCACTACCATTCAACACAATTACCAATTCATGAAAATCATGGAAATGATTTTCTGATGCCTTCTGATCATAATGATGAAACATTTTTATTGGCAGTTGTTCGTCGATAAAATACTCTTTTCTCAAATAGGCGATTGAATTCATAACAACAGCTCCAGTAAAATTTTTGTCTCAGTGATAATTGCAATTATCTATTCTCTTTGTACTTTTTAATTTATCACTAATTATAGATAAATTCTCTATTTTGGTAAAATAATACCCTTTTTTATTGAAAAAGTCAAGGTTTTTCGATAAAAAATGAGTTATTATTATTAATGTTACAATAAAATATAGTTATTTAAGAAAAAGCTAAAAGCACAAAATATAGAGCATAAGTATGAAAAAAGCAAAAAACAATATTGACCCACAAGACCGTGACAAACTGCAATCAGCATCCTGGATTGGTGGTGCGGGCAATATGTTTTGTCGCAAACAATTTTTACTAAGCGGTGAAATTTATTCTGCTAAATTATCTATCATTGCTGATGCTCATTCATACCGCCGGGAATTTTATCAACGATTAGATGAAGACACTTCGCCTGATAATTGGCTTCTCGGAGGTAGTTTTATAAAATATCGTTTTTTTATCAATGATACTCAAATTGGAGCCGGTCCAGTACGATCGATTATTACTGGAATGCCGGTAGTTCACTCTTATGATGTTACGACATATCTTAATGACAGTGATAATGTTATTGGAGTTATTTCACGTGGCGAAGCTCGAGGTTTTGCCCTGTTATTAGAGTTTAAATATAAAGATGGCAGTGTAGAAAATTTGGTGACAGACGATAGTTGGTCAACTTTGGATGGTAATGCTGTATTCAGAACAGTATGTTGGGAATGTCAAAATCTTTATTGGCTAACCGATGGTAGTCCGGGGCCTGGAGAGTGGTCAGAGCATCTTGACGGTAGAGCTTTTCCTTATGGTTGGTTGAATAAGGATTTTACTGATAATAGTTGGCAGATGGCAAAAAAATATGGTCAGGTTACTGGTGATTATGAACTTGTGGTCCTAGAAATTAATTATGAATTGAGTAAAATTCAACCGCAAAGTATCAAAAAACTGGAGGCTGGTTCTTTTCTGATTGATTTTGGACGAGAAGTTGTCGGTGGCATTGAACTGTCTCTACCGGATAACTTCCCTGAACGGTTGATTGAATTAAGACTTGGCGAAGAGCTGTTAAGTAATGGTAGAGTTCGTTGTCAACTACGCACTGGCAACCGTTATCAGGAGAAGTGGCAGTTTTCTGGTCGCGGTGAAACATTGGCTCATTTTGGGATACGCGCTTTTCGTTATGCCGAAGTGTTGAATTGGCCAGAAGACTTATCTGTCGATGCAATCAGTGCAGTAAAAGTAAATGCCCCATTTAAGTGGTCGGAATCCGATTTTTCCTGTTCAGACCCAGCCTTGAAACAGGTTTGGGATTTTTGTAAGTTTTCGATAGCCGCAACATCGTTAGATCTATATATGGATTGTCCTTCGCGTGAGCGATTAGCTTATGAGGCTGACGCTTATGTAACCATGTTGAGCCATTTTTCAGTGGAAAATAACCTTGCTCTGGCTAAACGGACATTTGAATATCAATTGAATCATTCCACCTGGCCATGCGAGTGGCGTCAACTATCCATTCCATTAGCTTACGAATATTTAATGCAGTCCGGTGATTATGATTGTGTTGATAAATATTATGAACATTTGAAAAATAGCTGTTCATTTCATCATCTGATCGATAGTAAAAAGGGGCTGATTAAAGAATTTCCAATGCGAGTTTTGATTGATTGGCCACCAATATACCGTAATGGCTATGATGAACAGGCTTATACGGCAGTACCCAATGCATTTGCCTACTATAATTTAATATTATTACATAAACTGGCACGATTATTAAACAGACCTCAGAGCGAAATGGATGAATGGGTAAATAGAGCACTCGATATTAAAACTGCATTTAACAACATTTTATGGGATGACAATAGTGGGCTATATCGTGATTCACAATCAAGCACCAACTGCTCTTTTCATTCAGCAATGTACGCTCTGCGGTTTGGCCTAGTGCCAGATAACAAAATCGACAGAGCACTTGATTTTATTATTAATAAGGGCATGGTATGCAGTCCCTATACCGCTCAATTCTACCTTGAGACTCTGTTTATCCATCATCAAGCGGAATTTGCAGTTAAGCTTATGACCTCTACCGAGACTAACAGTTGGTTGAATATGATTAAACAAGGGGCGACGGTAACCATGGAGTCGTGGACCCCAGAACATAAGCCAAATTTGAGTTGGGCACATCCCTGGACAACTTCACCGACAAATATTATTGCGCGCCATCTGTTTGGACTCAGAGCTACAGTTCCCGGTTGGCAGCAGTATGAGTTTAAACCATCACCCGGGGGGATAACGCATGGACAACTGACCTTGCCAACTCCACAAGGACAATTAATTGCTAGTTTTGCAACGAAACCTGGAGGTGCCTATGATGTAGCAGTCAAAAAAATTAAGTCATAATAGAAAGTAAATATAGCAGATTGGTAAAATAATACCTGTTTTTGCAAAAAAATCAAGGTTTTAATTAAAATATGTGCTATAATTACTATTAAAGTATTGCAATCAATAACATACAGTATTAATATAGGAGTATTGTAAATTAGTACATTAAATATTAATGGTTGTCTATTAAGTAACATAAAACAAAACTTAGGAGAAGGAAAAATGCAAACAGTAAACGAACAGCAAGTCGTAATTATCTTGGATAATTGGCAGGAAAATCGTAAACGAAATAGAAAATTCACCCTCATTGAGCTCCTGGTCGTGATAGCTATTATTGCGATCCTCGCTGCGATGTTATTACCGGCACTGAATAAAGCAAGGGATACAGCAAAGAAGATCTCTTGCACCAGTAATTTAAAGCAGTGGGGAACTGCGTGGGTCATGTATCAGAATGATTTTGATGGTTTTATTCCGACTGCATACCCTAAATACACAAATTACGGGCCTGTCTGGTATAGTAAAAATGTTTTAGGCCAATACGTTGGCGTGAATGGATGGGATTCAGGCAGCTATTACACTGATGGTGCTGGTGGTACCTATGAGAATACCATTCTAAATTGCCCTGGCACTACTTATCGGGTTCCTAATCATAAGTTTATAGATGTTGGAACCCATTACGGTTATAATAACATGGATAAGGGACTGAGTCTTGATTCAGGCGGTTATCCCTACAATACCCCTCACTTGAAAGGCATTCACGTGGCCTCAGATACTTTGGTTATTGCTGATGCTGCTGAGCAAGTATGGTTAGGCGCGGGTGCTTGGACATCAAACGGTTGGCACGGTTTTCCTGCTGCACCATTCTCTTGGCCACACTCACAAGGCATTAATATCCTATTTGCTGGCGGTAATGTTGGTTATCGCAAGGCAAGTTCATTGTCAAATGGTGGCTTACCTGGATTGCACCCGTCAGGTCCAATGGATCCTATTATGACTAGATTGAAAGACTAAAGGTATAACTAAACTCTGCTGAAAATGCTGTTGAGAACATTTTCAGCAGAGAAAAACTATTTTGTTTGTTTTAGTCTTATCTGTCTAGTTAGCTCCTATTAAAAAGAACCTCACTCTCGCACCTGTATTTTTAAAGACTGAAGACTGATGATAAAAAATCTCATGTTAAGATCACAGTTAAAAAAATCTTGGTGCCGGGCATCTATTCAGGGAATAAGAATGTACAAAAAAATAACTTCGATTTTTCGCTCGACTGCGAATCGCTACCAGGCTAGCATTTATCATCATCACGAAAAAAGCTAAATTATTTCCCGTTCAAACTATATAATGAAAACCATATTATAATTTTACAAAAAAGTGAGAAAAAATGAGATATTTCTATATATTAATGATTTTAGCATTAAATATTCCCATTCAAGCATCAGAGGCAACAAGCGAGGTCCCATTTAAAATTGACAGAAAAACATGGGCAGGACAATATGTTTGGGACAAAAGTGAAGGCAAAACAAGTGCTCCAGCATTAAAAATTAGTGATACTAGCCTGAAAAGTGGGAGTTACGCAATAAGTGATTTTATTAAGATAAACGCACAACAAGGTTATAAAATTAGTGCTTACTGTAAGACGAATAAGGATGTTACTTCGGAATCCGTTATCTATGTCAGGTTATGTGATGCAAAAGGGAAAACTTTAGCGGATGTTGCAAGTAAAGGAACCAAATCGACGGACTGGGTGAAACTTATCTGTAGAATTCCAGTAGCTAAAATACCTGCCAATACAACGACCTGCCGGATAATATTACAGGCGGCTCGAGGAGCGGCAAAAGAGACTGGTACTGCATGGTTTGACGACGTCAAAGTGATACCAATAGACAAACAGCTTAAAAAAAAAGTCATTGAACCTGGAATTGAAATAGGCCGTGATTTCTTTATTAAAACATTACCGAGCGCTTTGCCTTTAAAATTTGCTAACAACGAAATGCAACGCTGTAAGATTTTAGAGTTAAGTTGGCGGAATTTTAATAAAATTTCCTCTTTACTGTTCAAAAATAATGACGAAGCGTGTTCGTTAAACATATCATACTGGAATGATCAACAGCAACAATGGGTTACGGCTGGTAAATTCGTTTCTCGTCCGACTGAAAGTGAACATTATACGGCAGTTTCTCTTAGCTCCCTTCCTGCAACGAGGAAGTTATTGCTAAATTTTACGCAACCAACTCTGCTCAATAACCTGAAAGTATATGTGAAGCCCACTATCAAAGAAAATTGGCAGGCATCATGGATATGGTTTACCAAACAAAGAATCGAACATGTGACTCGATTTGTTCGCAAAACATTTACTATTGATGGAGCAATTAACAGGGCATATTTTCAGGGAACTGGTGATGATTCTGTCATTTTCTGGCTGAATGGGAAAAAAATAGTCTCCAACGCTGACTGGAAACTTCCAGTGCAGGCCGATATCACTAAGCTACTTGTCCAAGGTAAAAATGTCATTGCCGCCAAAATTCATCAGGATCGTTATGCCGCAGGGGTATTGGCTGAAATTGATATTAACTACCATGATGGAAGCAATTATAAAATCATTACTAATAACTCATGGAAAAATAGCGGGATTCAGACTGCCGGTTGGCAGTCAAGAGATTTTGATGATTCCGCATGGAAGCCATGCGTCGAACTGGGAATTCCCCCTAAAGGCGTGTGGAGTGCAATTCCATATAAAAATAATGCTATAAAAAAACAGCTTACCTTATTAGCTACCTCGCTACCTAAAGTCGTGAAAGCGGGGAAAAAACTTGTTATCACCTTTGACTTAAAATTTGCCGATAATATCGTTGAAAAGCTACCGATTTCTTTATCAATGTCACGCCACGGCAAAACCTTTATCAAAAAAACAATAAATAATAGTTCTCCAGTTAGAAATAAAAATGGTTTCACAAGATTAAAGACAACAATTCAATTGCCTGAAGTTCTCTATCCTGGCAAATATATATTTAAATTAAATGTTCCATATTGCGCAGTGAAATGGCATGGAAAAATTTGGCAACAGACTGTTTTGATTAAAAACAATCATCAGCCACTGCCAGCCCAATCCGAGCTTAAACCGCTTAATGGTACTCCATGTTTATATATAAATAATAAACCTTACTGGAGTATGTTCTATACATCAATTTATGACTTTGGAATGGAACCGGTCAATAATCAGGCATTTGCTGGGGCGGGGTTAAAAATTGTTCAGTGTTACGTGAACCCGGTGAGCCCGCGTGAAGGTGAATTTGATTTTACTGCAATAGATCGGGATGTAATGGCGATAATTGTCAATAACCCACAGGCTATGATTATTCTCAAACCAGGATTCAGAGATTGTGTACCCCCATGGTTTGTTCAAAAATATCCTGAAGAATTGGTCATTTTAGATGCAGGAAAAAAACTGTCAAGACCATCGCTAGCGTCTCAAAAATGGCGTAAAGTTGCTGGTACAATGTTGAAAAAAATGATAGAACATGTCAACAGCAGTCCATACGCAGATAGAGTAGTTGGTTATTTTGTTAGAGAAGGTGAAGAGGGACAGTGGATGCATTACTGGGGTAGTAACAAGCTCCATGATAAAAATTCTCTAAGTGATTATAGTGCACCCATGCGGAACTATTTCCGCAACTGGCTTAAACATAAATATAAAACAGAACAAGCTTTACGTCGGGCGTGGCATGATAATTCGGTAACTTTCGCAACGGCCAAAATTCCTACAAGAGAGGCGCGTATAGCGCCGTCATCAGGGGTTTTTAAAGACCCCATAAATCGTCAGGTCATTGATTATGCAGAAGTTCTTTCCGATGTAATTTGTGACGGTATAATTTCTTATGCAAAAATAGTAAAACAGACAACGCATAACAAAAGTTTGATGATTGCTTATTTTGGTCATATTATAGATTTAGGCGGTCGTTTTTTGGGCGAGCAGGTTGGCTACCTGAAACAACGTCGAGTGATAAATTGTCCCGATATTGATTATTTGGCTGGTCCATTATCTTACGACGAAATATTGCGAGATATAGGTGGACCATCTAGTTTTGATTCTCCACCTCCAGCCACGCTTAAACTGCAAAATAAAATTTGGTTAAATGAGGATGATGTCCGCACCCATATAACGAATCCACCTGGTTATGCTTTTTCGATTCGTACGCCACATCAAACTGACGAAATGATGGCTAGAGAATTCGCAAAAGCTCTGTGTGCTGGAGCCGGTTTGTATTGGTTAAACATAAGTGGTGGTAAGCGTTATTGGTTTGATGATCTACAGACGATGAACACAATTGGTAAATTAAATAAGCTAGCACAAGATTCTATCCATAATAATTTGAGCTCTGTCAGTGAAATCGCGGTAATTATGAGTGATAAATCTTTACTTTATATGCGAATGCTTGAGCAGAATAGTAAGCAGGATGCTATTGTTCAGCAGGCTATACTTGAGCAACGAGAGCAGATTTCTAGAATTGGAGCCCCTTTTGACGAGTATTTGCTTGATGATTTTCTTGATCCCGCCATGCCACAGTATAATTTATATATTTTCCTTAATGCTTTTTAT
This sequence comes from Hyalogyrina grasslei, assembly GCA_034780735.1. Lineage (NCBI taxonomy): Eukaryota > Metazoa > Mollusca > Gastropoda > Hyalogyrinidae > Hyalogyrina > Hyalogyrina grasslei. The sequence goes on from JAUZSW010787668.1 coordinate 11,612, forward strand.
ATGACTGATGATGAACGTCAAGCAATTAAGAAAAAATTAAAGAAAAATCATGCTACTGCGTTATGGTTTTATGCGCCTGGATATATTACAGAGGATGGTTTTTCATTATCAGCGATGCAGGAGTTAACTGGTTTCAATATTGACAAACTTAATATTGCTAGTAACATCAAATTGACTATTAATGCGTCAAATCCATTATTGCCAGGTTATAGTAAAGTTCTTACTCTACCTGATGCGCGAACCATAAAGCCAATATTTTTTGCCACTGCGACTAGCCACTGCATTGGAACTCTGGCAACCAATCAACAGCTCGGGCTTGCCCAAAATAATGGACACAATTATAATTCATATTATTGTAGTGCTCCAATTCTGCCAGCAGAGTTGCTACGGGCAATAGCTAAAAAGGCACAGGTACACATCTACTCTTCAAATAATGATGCAGTGTATGCCTGTAAAGATTATCTAGCTATTCATACGTCAAAAAAAACCGGTGCAAGAATTATTACACTGCCAGAGCCTGTTGAGATTATTCAATTATATCCGATATATAAACAATTAGGAAGAAAAGATAAGTTAACTTTTACAAGCAATGCACCACTAACTAAAATATTTAAAATTAAATAAGGAAAACAATTTTTTGAAACTAACTTATTAGAAAAATAAATTAATCATAAAAGAAAGGAACTATATTATGTCTACTCAAAAAAAATTATCTTCAAAATTACCATTTACCATATTTTTCTTTTTTGCAGTTTGTATTGGAAATTCATGGGCAGTAAATGTTAATGATTTTGGAGCTACTCCATCTGATAATAGTGATGATGTTGAGGCAATCCAAAATGCTATTGATTCTTTGGGAGTTAATGGCGGTGGGACTATTTTTTTCCCAGCAGGAGAATACAATATAGATTCAAACTCAATTAAAATAATGGAGAAGAATAATATTACCATAGAAGGTGATGCTAATGATGCCAGTATACTGATTATTAAAAAAAATATTGAAGGAGCAATTAGAATAAAAAATAATGTAAAAAAACTAACTATTAGAAATTTAACTATCAGAGGCGAAGCAGGAGTAGAAACACTCGGAGTAGCAACATTTGGCATTGAATCATCTTATGGAACAACGGGAGTTGATGATGTAGTAATTGAAAATAATATTGTTGAAAATATTGCAGTAGGAATAAGTGTTGGTGGTGGAGTAGATGGTGATTACAAAAATGTGATAATTAGAAATAATATAGTCAGGAATACATTTGGTGATACTCCAGGATATGGATATGGAATTCATAATGATAATGTTGCAAATATTTTAATTGAAGCAAATACCATAACAAATGTCACGCGGCATTCTATCTATCAAGCACATAATTTTAATTCAGAATATGTGATTATAAAAAATAATATAATAAACAATCATGCTCCGCAGGTTCCAGAAAAGTATAAAATTTGTGCAGCTATAAATATTGCAAGATCAAGCAATGTTAAACTATTAAATAATTCAGTTAATACAACTTCTGCTGTTGGTATTTTTATAGGAAGAGATGATGCCGCCATTGATGTTAAGAATGGTCCTAAACCTATTAATAATATTGAAATATCAGAAAATAATTTAACTGATACATTTTCGGATGGTATTTTAATTAAAACTAATGATCCTTTTATGGGAAGAATTCAACAAACTAACGGGCTTGTTAATTTTGATTTAGCAGATGTCAGGGATCGACTACTTTCATGTGATTTTGATGGCGATGGTGATGATGATATTATCTGTTACCGTCCCGGAAGCGGTGTAGTATACATAATGCGATCAAATGGTGATGGTTCTTTTTCTAATATTTACGCCAGTGCTAATGGACTTGTCAATTTCGATTTAGCAGATGTCAGAGATCGACTACTTTCATGTGATTATAATGGCGATGGTGATGATGATATTATCTGTTACCGTCCCGGAAGTAATAAAATTGTTTACATGATAGGATCAAATGGTGATGGTTCTTTTAGCAGTGTCTATAAATCTATTACTTTGACTGCATCGTTTGATTCGGAAAGTACAGATGATATGGTTTTCTCATTCAAAATGAATATGGATGAACTAGAGGATATTTGCTTTTATCGTCCTGGACAACGACTCTTTTATTGTGGTATGTCGACTGGGAATGGCTATACTCCTATTTTTTCTAAAAATACTGTTGAGCCAAATGAAAATAATATTGTTGGCTTACCGTTTTATCAAGAAAATACTTTATTTACAGTTGATATTTTTACGGGGGATATTCACTAAATGGCTCGCAGAAATAAGGATCGTGAGGTAGTTTTTCTTCAGGTTTCAGATCAATATCAAGGCGAGAATTAGATAGGACTTCTTGAGAAATAATCACAGCCAAGCCAAGTCATTATAAGTTAATTTACGACAAAACTATTTAACAATTTTTAAAATATTTGTTTTCAAGAGAGAGGTTCCTTTTTAAAAGGTGATAGTTTAAGATAACGGGGACTCTATCTTGATTTTATAGTAAAATTCGCAATAAAAAAAGTGGAGAAAGAATTTTTTCTGTTTTTTTATTAATTTTAAGTAAGAAAACTGCCCTGTAATCATAGGTAAGGGCTGACAGTACCACATTAAATAAAAGGAAAGTATACGATGAAATCAAAATTACTAGCACTAGCTTTTTTTGCAGCATTCACGATTTTAGGAGCTGATAATTTAGCACCTATAATAACGTTGCAAAAAGGCAAAGAGTGCCACTGGATCAAAGTTAATAATGCAGCAGCACAGGGACAGGTGCAATTTTCTCTTGATAGTAAAATTGTTCCGGTAGGAGCACAAAAATCACTGAAAATTGAGTTAAAAAGTCCGAATGGTTATGCGGAATGGCGTATTGATCCACTGTTGAAACTCAAGCCAGGTGTATATACACTTGCCGCTTATGTTAAACATAGTTTGACGAAGGCTCCATACCTGCAGGTCTATTCATTCGATGCGGCAAACAAACCAACTATGATTCTTGATGTTCATGGTAAAAGCGGCCACCAGGATTGGTATCTGCTTCAAGGTCAAGTTAAAGTTCCCCCAGATTCAGTTAAAATTCGGGTTGGCATGGGCATTAGTGATACCCATGGTGCTGTATGGTTTGCTAAACCATTACTTGTTGAGGGTAAAACAGCAGTCAAGGCACCTGCCGCCGCCTTAATGTCAGGAAATAAAAATAATGCACCTGCTGTAGATAAATGGATTGCCGACTGGATCTGGATAAAAGATCCTAAGGCAAAAATCCCCAATGTAATATTCAGTAAAAAAATAAAATTAAGAGCTCAGCCGACAGTAGCATTTATCCAGATTACCGCTGATAATGCTTATGAATTGTCAATTAATGGGAAAAGTATTGCCGGGGATGCAAATTGGAAAACAGTCGAAACTTATGATATTGCACCATATCTACACCCAGGAGAAAATGAGTTTAAACTGTTGGTAATGAATCTTGATGGTCCTGGTGGCGTTGTTGCTCAAGGGCAGGCATGGTATAAAGATGGAACGACAGTGATTATAAAAACCGATAAAAGCTGGCAACATTCTGTCCCAAAATCGTCCATTCAACCAGCATTGTTGGTTTTGGGTCCACCGCCGGTTATGCCATGGAATAAATTGCCATTTAAAAATCTTACACCGCCGACAAATCTTGCTTTGACAGTTAAAGCATATACTGCTGAATTAATGCCGGGCGATGTCTTTAGAATTACCTTTCAGTTAACACAAAATATAACTCAAAATGAGCTTGAAAATTTAAATTTTTTGTTTAAACATAATAATATTCCTACGGTCATTAGTGGTTACAAAACAATTGTTACGCCATCATTTGATCATCAGACCATTGCTGTAGAAATCCCCATTTCACACTATGCTTCTCCAGGCAAATACAGCTGGGAACTACATGGTATTGCAACTACTATTTCAGCTCAAGCCGGTAAAAATACATTTACCATATTAGCAGGCAAACCGATGCCAAATTTTAAGGCGGCAAAGCTTTCACAGCGGCGTGCAAATATACTGCAAACTCCGGCAGGCAAACAGGCTCCAACAACCTACTCAACTTTTGCTCCCTCCATTGAAGGCTATGTTAATTGGCAGGCAACTGGTTCCCATATGTATGAAATCTACGTGCCTATTGGCTATTGGCTAGCTGAACAACATTGGGATATGCAACAAATAGATAAAATATTCATGCAAATTCTTAATGCAGATCAACAGGCAAGTGTTGTACTGAAAATAAGAGTAGACACGCCATCGTGGTGGATGCGTCAATACCCTGATGAATGTTATATATCACAACATGGCAGACGCGGACCACAGTCTTTTGCTTCTGATGTTTGGCGTAAAACTGTACTTAATGGAGTTTCAGCATTGATAAAAACCGTTGAAAATAGAGCTTATGGTGACCACTTAGGTGGTATTATCTTAATGGCATTCAAAGGCGGCGAATGGCAATTATGGGGTGAGGCGCAAGGCGAATATGATTGTTCCGCTGCGGTAAAAAAAGCATTTTTAAATTGGCAGAAGAATAAAAACATTAAGCCGCCAATGTCTCTACCGTCACCAGCACTGCAGGTGCCATTTCAAATAGAAAAAGGTTATGCTGCAATTAGAAAAAAATTCTTCAGCTTTATTGCAGAACGGCAAGCAGATAATATTATCTATTTTTCTAATCAATTTAAGGCATTATTTGATAATAAATATGAATTTGGGGTCTATTTTGGTTATGTTATGGAGCATGCCGGAAGTAAACGAATGTTATTTGCCGGTCACTTGGGGATTGCTAAGGTTCTTGCAGAAGGCAATTTGGATATTATCTCATGCCCGGCATCTTACGCTCTACGCTCAATGCATCTGAGTCATGCCTATATGAATCCCGTTGATAGTGCCTTGCTACATAATGTTGTGCCAATTCTTGAAAATGATATTCGCAATTATAAGGTCAAAGATGCTGGGGACAGTGCTGGAGCAACGCTACCGGATCTCTATACATCAATTAATAGTCTGAATAAACTTGATATTTTAGCTGCTGCTCATGGTGCGGCAATGCGCTATTTTGCTTTGCTTTATGATATTGATTATTTTCAGGATCCGGCCATTCTGCGTGATATAAAATGGATGGAAAAGCAAATTATGGCTTTGACACCAGTTAAAGTCGGAGCCCCAGGGCAAATCGCCCTAGTGTTGAATACGATGGAGTATTGTGGTGCTGGTGAAGCTGATTATCTTAAATTGTCCATTGATTTTCTCTCTAATATTCGTGATGTACTAATGCGTACTGGTCGTCCAGTTGCATTTATTACCATGCAAGATTGGTTGGCTAATCGTAAAATGTGGCAATATGTTGTTTTCCCATTGCCGGGTCTGTTAACAACATCACAACGCCAGACCATAACTGCAACCTATGGCAAGTTGCCCGTTATTACTTCTGCTGACGGTGCTTTAGTTATTACCCCTGAACTGAAGGTAACAACGAGTAAACTACATATCGTTAGAGACAAATTATCTACTCCACAAGCTTTAAAGAGCGGTTATTCAACCATCTGGTATATTGGTGGCAATTTCACTGCAACCTACGATACAACATCTCAGCGAATAAATATAAAATCAACGCCTTAAACGAGAGGTAGCAGAATGTTTGTCCATTATATAAAAATTTGGTGTGTTATTGTCTTAGTTGCATTGGTTGTTAATCCAGCTCGAAGTGAAATGAAATTGCTGGATTTTGACTTGATCAATAGCAAGGAGATTACGGTAACGATAAATGATGATATCTATACAATTGCCACTACCGGTTCTGATCCATATATTTATACCATGACTATCAATGATGATTATGATGCAACCGAATATAATATTCTCAGTTTTGACTACAGCTCGCCAACCCCGATTCAAAATATGCAGTTGTTTTTCTTTAATCCAGAAAATATTAGTGAAAATTATTCACACAATTTTAATCTTCCTGCAACTGGTGACAGTTGGCGCACTCATAATATACAACTACAAAGAGACTGTAATAATTGGCGAATGGCGAAAGCATTTCGTTTTGATTTTGGTGATCTTGCTGGTCAAACACTCTATATCAAAAACATCCGCTTACGCAAATCACTTACTCAATTATCGCTCGATTTAAGCTATAGCAAAGATGTTACGATTGAACAAGATGATGACGAATTTATTATCAGCACCACTGGTAACGATCCCTACATTGGTTTGACCAGCTTGCCACAGAATTATAATAAAAATCTCTATTATCAACTTGCCTTTGAATATACCTCAACGACTGGGATATATAATCCGCAATTTTTTTATTATGGCCCCGTAACAATTTCTGGAGAATATTCAAAATATGTTGCAGATATCCCAGCCACGACGACTTGGAAAACATTTTGTGCGGACTTAAGTGGTGATAAATGGGGCGTTTATGAACGACTACGGCTGGATCTGGGCAATCTAACAGCCAAAGCTATAAAAATTCGCAATATCCGTTTTATTCCGCTTACCTTGAAGCCAATGATCCCCTTGCAGGTCGATTTTTCATCTTATACCAAATATCTTGAATTTACTAATCAGCAAATAGCAAGTTGGCCGATAAATAAAAGTAAAGATGAAACAATAATCAAAGATCAGACAACATTCCACCATGATGGAATAATTCATGGTGCAGAATGGAACCCAAATGGCATATACGGTGGTTATGCACTTGATTTTGATGGGATAAATGATTATGTTGATTGTGGTAATAACAGCACTCTGACATTTACTAATAAAATATCCATATCTGCATGGGTAAAAATAGCTCCTGACGCCAGTGAGCAAACGCTGCCGATAATTACTAAAGAGGCTTCGTTTCTGCTTCGTCGGACTACGGTTGCCGATGGTAGCCAATTCTCATTTTTTATTTTTATTAATTCACAATGGTTTTATACCAAAGGAACCACCGTTGCAGCGAAAAATAATTGGTATAATATCGTTGTAACTTATGATGCCACTGGAGGAAATGGTAATCTAAAAATATATATTAATGGTAGCGTGGAAAATAGCACAACCGTCAGCGGTAATATTGCCCAGAACAGTAATAATTTGTATATTGGTAAACGTTATAACAATTATTTTTCCGGCACTATTGATGAAGTACACCTTTATAATTACGTTCTTTCGGATACCGAAATAGCCAATGATTATAATTTTGGCAAACCCCGAGCTTTAGCATTCAAGTTAAAGACAACCGGCAACGATCCCTATTTTCATACAACGCAATTAGGCAGTTATTCCCCACAGATATATCATACATTAAAGTTTGATTATAAATCAACGGAAACAATTGATGATCTTCAAGTTTTTTATTCTGGGGCAACTGAGAGTGACGCTAATTCTACACATTTTGGTCAACTTATAGCATCGCCGACAATATGGAAAACATGCAGTATTGAATTAGCCTCAGACAATTGGGGAATATTTGAATGTTTAAGAGTCGATTTAGGCAATTCAGCTAATAAAAATATTACGATTAAACATTTACGATTAGTCCCGGACGATCTCCCGCAGTGGCATAGCTTGAATCAAGCTGAAAAAAATAATGTCGGCATGCTTGATTTGACCGACATGCACGGGGATTTACCACTGACAACCTCAAGCGCATCAGTGATATTAACCGCCTCTGAAGAATGGGAAAATAATAATGATGGCTCTATTGGTTATATCTCAATAGTAAAAAATATTCATGGGTTGAACCCGGATGGTAAATATTATATGTTTTATGCCCATCATAATGTCGGTTCCGGTATCGGTTGTGCTGTTGCTGATAAGATCACGGGACCTTATGTAAAAATAAAAGATTTGCCAGGACAAACACGTTTAGACAGTCGTATTTTGATTGCCGACACCTCCATATCATCCTTAGCGCATTATAGTACCCCAAAAGTTGTTTGGGATGACACTGAGCAACGTTATAATCTATATTTTCATTTTTATTACAATGAGTTTTTAGCGAGTAAAGGACATCAAAAAACAAAATTAGCGATCTGTTATGATCTTAGTTCATTCAAATGGGTTGATACCGAAAGAGTAGTTCTGCCAGCAGGATCTCCACGGTGGATTAATAGTCAATCAAGTTATCACTATACCTGTAAATTGCCAACTGGCGAATGGCTATCGGCCTTGCGCGGAACTGGAGGTGAGTATCTCGCTGAAACTTGGTCACAGGATATGCCGAAAATCGGTTTTGCCGTGTCAAATGATGGCTGGAGTTGGAGTTACTATGCTGATAATCCAATTATTCATCAGTCTGATGGGGCAAAGGGGCGCAATGGTATCTACCGTCCATTATTTATGGGCTATTTAGGCACTGGAGAATATCTCTTTGCATGGAGCGAGAGTAGTGATGCGGCAGATTCTGATTCACAATGGATATATGCCGTCACCAAAGATAATTTTCATACTTTTGAACGTGATACTCGCGGCTATGGAGAGCTCTTAACCGGTGATGGTCCATTCTCTGCTTGGCGAGAAGGCAGTACATTATATCTATTCATTGGTAATATGCTAAAAACCATCTCAATTCCCACTCAATGATTATCATAACTCAACGCTCTATCACTCTATCGGACAACAAATTCCGATACTGATAATAACAAAATTTCAGAGTTCCTTACTCGGTTGCAATATTTAAGCTCAATGGGACGATCAAGCGAAACAAATCCGCTTGTCTTTCACTTTCACTGCATTATATTATACTCAGAGATCAAAGCAGCACAATCAATCAGGGCAGGATTTTATGAAAAAGCGAATTGGCTACGGTATTGCTGACTTTAAAGCAATCATGACAGAAAATTATTATTTTACTGATAAGACCAAGTTTATTCCGACCTTGGAACAGACCGGACGCCATTTAATGTTTTTGCGTCCACGCCGATTTGGTAAATCGTTGTGGTGTTCGTTGTTGCACTGCTATTACGATGTCTATTATCAAAAAGAGTTCGATGCTATCTTTAAAGGTACTTGGATTTTTGACCACCGGACGCCTGAATGCGGAAAATATCTGGTGCTGACGCTGAATTTCAGTATGATAGATGTGTCGCGTGCTGAAGAGAGTTTTTATGAATATTTGCGGGTAACCCTTGAATGTTTTGCCCGTAAGTATAAACTGCAGGTGGATATTGCCGGTCGTCATCCTGTAGATATACTGAATATATTATTTACGCATATCAGAGAACAGCAGCTAGAATTATATATAATTATTGATGAATATGACAATTTTGCCAATCACCTACTGCTAGCCGACAAGAAAAACTATGCAGAGCTGGTTAAAGATAGAACCGCATTTTTTAAACGATTTTTTACGGTTCTGAAAGGAGGAGCAACCGGTAGTGATGCTCCGGTAAAACGGCTCTTCATTACCGGGGTAACGCCAATGACGATGTATGATGTTACCAGTGGCTTCAATATCGGCGAAAATATTTCGTTAAATCCGCAATTTAACACCATGACCGGCTTTACCGAAGCGGAACTGGAGGAAATTTTTAATTACTATGAAATCGAACTGACCGTAGAACGACGGGAACTGCTGAGTAACTGGTATAATAATTATCGATTTACAAAACACCACAGTGAGACGGTTTACAATACCGATATGATTCTCTATTTTGTCAAGCACTTCATAAACACTGGTCACCCCCCAGATGAATTGATTGACATCAATGTCCGCAGTGACTACCGTAAATTGCAGCATCTGATTTATACGGACAAAAAACTCAATGGCAATTTTGAATTGTTGCGTGAACTTATCGGTGGCGGCACGGTTTCACTTGATACTATTGTTCAGGATTTTAGTGCTTTTAATCTGTCTCAGGCAGAAAATTTCAAATCACTGCTCTTTTATCAGGGACTGACGACTATTCACGATGCTGGAATTGATGTTACAACTGCAATTCCCAATGAAACCATTAAACGCATTGATATAGATTACCTGCGCGGTGCGTTGGAAATGGAAAATATTTTTACTCTTTCCACTGATAAACTCGCTGGTCTGTTGAAAAATTTTGCTTTGACCGGCAAGTTGGACGTTTTTGAATATCTAGCAGCGGAGATTAAACGCAACACTGGTATTCGTGATTATATCTATAACGAACAGAGCATCAAAGTGATGCTGCTAACCTATCTTTCGCTGACAAATTACTATGTCGTTAAGTCGGAACAGGAACTAAATAAAGGCTTTGCCGATATCCTGCTACGACCGCTTAATTCTTATGTTGAATATGTCGGGCTGGTAGATGTGAAATATTTTCCGCGCCAGCGCGGTCGAGGTGCAAAAAAGCCAAGTACCACAGAAGTGAACAGAGCGATCAAAGCGGCGACCGGCCAACTTGAAACCTATGCGAACGATCCGGAAATTATTTGGTGGCAGCAATAAAAAGGCAAAATTCTGCAGAAAGCGGTCATGGTCTTCCACGGTTGGGAACTGATGCAGTGTAGTGTGGTATAAGCCAATACATCGTTAGTCGGGTTTGGCAAATAGTTTAAGACCATCATTTGCATGAATATAAATAAACATATTCATGCTATTTGAGAGTAACTGGTTGCCCACTTTTAGCTGATGCGATGGCCGCAAGACATACCGTAACAGTTTTAGCACCTTCTTGCGCCCCCGAGTTTTATTGGTTTGTCATTAATAACCAAGTCAACAAACTCATTAATTTCCATATCAATATTTTGTGAGTTCTATTGAAAGACTATATTGTATTTTGTTAAATATCTACTAGATTATTATCTATTGATTTTGAACCGTATTTTAACTTAATAGGAATTTGTATTTCCTAAGTTAGAAAAAAATATTTTTGTCAACGAATTAAACAAATTAAACGAATTAATGGTTACCTTTCAGCCTGCATACTCCGCTGCCGCATTGCATGATAGTCTAATATCTAACCATTGGGTTATTACAAAAAAAGATGCTTAAAAATATAAAAATAATATATATATGTTTGCTAATTACGTTAACGGTATTAAGTAACGCTGCCGAGCAACAATTCCCTTGGGATCATGGCGACTTGGTGATTTCAAAAGATGGACATACGCTACAGCATCGTGATGGAACCGCTTTTTTCTGGTTAGGGGATACTGCTTGGTCCGCTTTTGATAAAATTTATGTATTTGAATATTGGCAACTGTTTGCCGGTGCTTGCGGTCATACTTATGGCAATAATGCTATCAGGCAAATGTTTAATCCGGGCTATAATGCAAAAAACTATTCGGCGCCGGGAGCAGTTGTTTATGATAAATAAAGCTGAAGAAAAAATAAAAATCCTGGCATTATTAAATAAAGGTAGTGGCCTATCGCGTAAGGAACTGAACCAGACACTGAAGCTGCGACCAACTACTTTGCAGGAGATAGTTCAAGAACTACTTGAAATAAAGCTGCTCTCCGAACCCGGAAGAACAACAAAAAAAACTGGCCCTAAAAGTTATAAACTCTATATTAATAAAAAATATGGCAATCTGCTGGGCTTGGATCTTGGTTCATCATCTTTGAAGGCGGTAATTACCGATTTTAACGGGAAGGTGCTATATTCAGTTCAAGGCAAGTATCATAAGGAGCAAACGGCTGACCAATTGTTTAAAGAGCTCTATTTTTTAACTGATCAAATGCGTAAAGAGCAACCGCAATTATGGCAGAATATTATTGGGGTTGGAGTGGCGGATCCAGGAACCGTCAACCGGGCTGATGGAATTTCACTATTTGCTTTTAATATAAAGGGCTGGGAAGCTATAGAGACGGCGAAAATTCTCAGACAGCACTTCTGCTGGCCGGTCGCAATAAACTCTTCATCTCAAAGCAAAGCAATAGCGGAATATTTTTTTTCCAAAGAGACTTTAGAATCCCTGTTTATGGTGGACATGGGGCATGGTATCGGTGCTGCATTTATTAAAGCGAATAGACTATATTGTGGTTTTAGTAATACTGCCATGGAATTGGGCCATATTATGATAAAACGCGAAGGTCGGCAGTGTGTCTGTGGTCGTTACGGCTGCTTGGAGGCTGAAATCGGTTCAGATGGTATTGTTGCCAAATTCAAAGAGCGATTGCTCAAATCTGGATATAAAAACTCTGTGGATGCAGTTACTCTACAAAGTATCTATAACTGTTGTCTGATTAAGGATGAATTCTCACTATCTATTCTGAATGAAATTTCTGATCTGCTCGCCTGTGCACTGGGCCCAGTTATTCAATTGCTTAATCCTGAAAAAATTGTGGTTCACGGTCCGGTTGCCGTTATGGGAACGGTTTTTGAAGAATCTTTAAAACACAATCTTGCCAGTTACTGCTTTCCGGAAATTGCTCAGAAAACCACAGTGATATGTTCTACTTCTGATAAGTTTCTTGCTGCAACCGGTGCCGCCATTGCCATTAGGGAAAAACTCCTGTTTAGTACCTAACCCAAGTTTCACCGTTACTCTCTATCCTTGAGCTTAAACGGTGAAATTTCAAAGTACGACAATTATTGGGCTATAGAGGCAATTTCAAAACTCTTCACGGCAGATTTTTGGTTTTTACCGGCATCTTCTGATTTTGAGCTCAATCATATACCTAACCGGTATGCTCATTCGCTAAAAAGTCAAAATTTGCCTGCCCAAAACGCTAAAAATCATGCTCGCGCTGGACTTTTGAAATTGGCTTTACAATTGAAAATTTATTTTTGATTTATTTTAAAAATACGCTTGACAACAGGTATACCATGTGGTATACTTGTTGTTATGAAAACTATTTTTAAAACCAGTTCCGCAGTTTATGATGAATTACTACAACGTTGTTTTACACAGCGTCTTTCGGACAGTCGATTGCTACCTGGCGAGCGAGCACTGGCGGCTCAACTACAAACCAGTCGCACTACATTGCGTAAGGCGTTGATTAAGGCCGAAGAAAACGGCTTTCTGCGCCGCAAAAACAAACAGACTGAAATTGTATTACTGTTGAGTGGTTTGCGTAAATTCAGAAAAATCATGTTTTTAACTGCTGGCCATGGCAATGAATTCTCACAACCGGCGTTCCGGCGCTTATGGATGACGCTCAAATTGCAATTAGATAATATCGGTGCTGAAACAGAACTGGTACTGTACGAAGATAATTTAAGTAAAGATAGAATTGCCGAGTTAGGAGACAAAAAAGCCGATCTAATTTTATTGACCGTTAGCAACATGTCTACTTGTGAAGCTTTTAAAGAATTGCAATCAAAAACACCAGTTATAGCTCTGGATGATTTTGGGGTTGAGTTTTTTGATTCATACATTTCTTTGGATAATTATGCTGTGGGACAAATCGCTGCTCAGACATTGCTTGCTACTGGAAGTCGGAAACCCACTTTTATCTACCAGAATACTAATAATAAAATGTTTTCCAAACGCATTGCCGGGTTCACAGATTTTCTAAAAAAAGCTAATGTACAATGGAAACACTATTCAAGTCCAGCTACAATGCAGGATCATTTCGCAGAAGTAAGAAGACGTGAAGTACTGACCGCTGTTAAGGACGGTTGTGACAGCTTATTCCTACTTTCAGACGAAAATATTGAATTTATTACCCATGATTTATTTATTGATGGTTTGGTGCCGGATAAAGTCAAACTGATTACCTTAAACGGTTCGGGGCAGTGTCAAATTTGTCGTCCACCTATAGGCTGTATCAATCATGCTACAGAGGGCGTGGTTCAGTCTATCCTCTCTCATTTGGTTGAATGTGATAAAAAAGGAGAATTTATTCCCATAAGGAAGCTGGTCGAGCCACTTGTACGACCAAACAGTACGCTGAAGAAAGGCTATATAAAAAACCATAAACACAACAAGAGATTAGTAGCAGTTGAAAATCATTGTTCACAAATGGCGCTGTCAAGTGTTTGAGTCAAAAACGGAATCATACCCAAAAAGGTGAAAAATTTACAACAAAAAATAAAGGATTTCATAAACTTTCAAGTTAGGCTAAAAATATATTTTCAACCTAACTTTTTATAATATTAAATGACTCGTGCGAAATAGGAAAAAATTGAATATCCAATAATGAACAAGGAACACACAACAGATGAAGGAAAGAAAAAACTTGAAAATTGGACATTTCTTGTTGAATATTGGATATTCAGATAAAAATAATTAAAATACGGGCGTAAAAACCCCTGCATTTGAAAAAATGCGTGTTGTTTGACAATTTTACTTTTTGTGACAGATGTTTAAGCCACGTCGGCAAAAGCTTTGTAGCACCTGATTTTGGCAGGACGCTCTAAAACAAGTGCCGCGGCTACCGCCGTCAAACTCAAAGTCAGATGAGCCAGAGTCATTTGGTTTCGGATTGAACGGTATTTATACTGTGAGACTTCTTCGACTTCTCGAGGTCCGAGACGTGAAAAATATCGCTCGACTCCGGTTCGTTCTTTGTAACGATCTTTGTAGCGTTTTGACTCACGCGGAACCTGTTTTCTGTAATCATCGGTTATATCGATGTAAGCAGTGCATCCGTAGCGTTTGCCTTGACAAAAGTGCTTATGTTCAATTGGACATTGCTTCGGGAGCTTTGCTTTTTCTTTTCTGTTTCCAGCTATAATGGGACAACGGAATTTTTTTCGGGTTCTGAAACCATCCGGGCTGATTCTGCCAAATTTCATTTCAAGTCCTGCCTGGCACAGCGGCAGGCCGTGAGATCCCAGATTTTTTTCTGGTTGTTGGTTACGTTTATTCAGAGGGATAAAGGGTTCAGCTTTAAGCTGGTCAACAATGAAGTTATAAAGTTCCCGGTCATCGTAACCGGCATCGCCGAGAAATATGCGACCTTTTTTCTGTCCGTATACTCTGACGAGTTTTTTCAGCAGTTTTTTTGCTACTTTGCCGTCAGTCTGATTATTCGGTAATGTTATTTCAATCAGAGGAATGCCTTCTCTGCTGATTAATAGATGAGTTCGGTAGCCCCAGAAGTATGAGAATTCTTTTTTCTTCTTGCCGGATGGCTGTTTCAGATAGGAATAGTAACTGAGGGTAGCTGTTGGGTTGCGTTTAATGTTTTTCTTTTTGTCAAGACTGCGGTTCGGGTTTTTAGGGTTGTTGTGTTTTGTATTGGCTTTTATCGGTTTTGAATCGGCAATAAGAACATCCAGAGAAGCAACTTTATGCTCAACCAGAAGTTTGCCGGAATTATGAAAAAGTTCTTCGACATCATGGTTGTTTGTGGATGACAGGAAACGTGAAAACTGAGAAGCATCTGGAATCTTGCCAGTATCGAAACCACACATATCAGCAAGAACAGGGCGACTTTCCAAATCACGGACAAGGTCGGAAATATATTTAAGGTTTGCTGATTGCTTGTAAATAAGAGCTCTCAAGTAAGCGGAACGCGGGTAGCCTCTGCGTCCGAAGGCTGGAAAATCAGGACAGTCGTAAATCATGTCGAACGCCTGGAAAAGTGCATCATATTTTTTCAGAAATGAGCACGAATCGACGATCGCATAGTAGTCATAAAAAAGTGAAAATTGCATAATTTTTAATCCTTTTCAAGGTTGGTATGTTATTGACCGTGAAAGAGTTATAATATATCACACCTTGGAGGATTTTTCAAATAAAAAAGAAATATAAATCGTTAATAATTAAAGGGTTAAGCTATTTTGCAAGACCCACTCATATTAACAAAATGGAGGTCAACGACAAAATACATCGCAAGACGCATGATCTGAAAAAATCGGATTTTTTTCAGAAGAGTAACTTTTTGAAACTAAACTATTACTCTATATTTAAGGGTATGTAATTAACAAGCATTAATTTGCAACAAAAACAGGAGTATTGTTATGAAAGAGCATCAAGAAGAAATAGTTGAAAAGTTGGTTGTAGCGAGTGGCATAAGGAGGCTGAAATTATATTGTAACCTGTTGAAGTTCACGCTGATAGAGCTATTGGTGGTTATAGCTATAATTGCGATTTTAGCCGCAATGCTTTTGCCGGCCTTAAATCAAGCAAGAAATACGGCAAAGAAAATTTCATGCGTTAATAATCTAAAGCAAACTGGTTTGGG
Source organism: Hyalogyrina grasslei (assembly GCA_034780735.1). Taxonomy (NCBI): domain Eukaryota; kingdom Metazoa; phylum Mollusca; class Gastropoda; family Hyalogyrinidae; genus Hyalogyrina; species Hyalogyrina grasslei. Next base: position 27,685 of record JAUZSW010787668.1, read on the forward strand.
CATAACGCTTTACGGCAGTGACAACAATAGTTATCTCCCACAGGCAAACGGACAAGCTAATTCGGCCGGTCAGCGTGCTGCGTGGTATTATCAGGTTGTGCCTTATGTTGGTTTAACGGATGTTGAAGGAGCAGGAACTGGAACTTATGCGGTTCGTAAATCAATTTTTAAAAGCCAGATTTTTATGTGTCCATCTGAATTGAAAGGTAAAGAAGAGGCATACGCTACTGGTCTCAGTGGTCCAATGTGCAACTACGGATATATCGTTTGGGCAGGATACAGGAGTGACATTGTCGTACGATTGAGAGCTATAAAGAGTGGTAATATTGTAAAACCATCCACCAAAGTTGTGATAACAGATTCACCGATGCCTTATTCCGCTGATCTCGGTTACAACTCCAGTGCCTATTTCATCCGAAACCTTAATATGCCTATCAACTCAAAACCTGAGGCTCTTAGGATTATGCCGAAGCGACACGGAGAAGGGTTTAATGCACTTTTTGCCGACAATCATGTTAAATTTACCATCAAAGGTTACTTAACCACTAAGAACATCACCTTTTTACGTAACTAGACGCTGCTCGAAAAACTCGAACTCGCACACCCTTTGCGAGTTCTGTCTAATTAACAAAAAACCGGAATTTATTTTAATGCAATAAAAATTACTTCGTCCGTCACTGTATTCAGGTAGCTGTTTTGACAGGGTGAACAGGATACAGTAAAAAATCTTGTCAATTATGTCTAAAAGTTCTGGCAATCCAGTTATGTTCAATATTCAGATAAATTATTGAAGGAGTTAAAATGTTAAAATTAAGAATGTTGTTTAAAGCATGGTTAATCTGTGCAGTTTTTTGTACTGCAATGGTGTTACAGTCTGAAGAGATCGATCTTACTTCACCTCCTGCAGTGATTGTGGTTGAAAATGATGCACCTGCACCTGTACGTTTTGCTGGTGGAGAACTTAAAAGTTACCTTGAAAAAATGACTGGCAAAGATTTCGAGATTTCCACCGTACCGACAGCTGGAGTGCCCAGTATTTTTCTGGGTAAATCAGCATACAGTGAACAGGCGAACATCAGTACAGCTGAATTGCCAGCTTATGGATATATCATCAAAGCTGTCGGAGGTAATTTGTATATTCTGGGTAACGATTCAGATAATGAATCCAGCGAAAAATTATTTGAGTTAAGGGAAAATATTGACGGTCGTTACTCGGAAGACTGGGACTATACTCTTGATAAATGGTCTTTTGACATGGGGACCACTGTTGGTGTATGGCGTTTTCTTGAGTTGCAGGGCATGCGTTGGCTATTCCCAGGATCATTGGGGGAGACTGTCCCTATAAAAGCGTCACTTAAAATATCTGCAAGTTTGAATATAGAGAAAAGCCCATATTTCAAAATGCGGATGATCGGTGGCAACAAGTGGTTTAAAGAAGATGAATCAAGCTCAATATGGCACTATATTTTCCCTGATGAAGGTGAGCAGTTACAATGGAGTGGCAATAAAAATATGCTGTGGATTTTGCGTCAAGGCGGAGCTTCCAAATATATGGCAGTCAACCACCGGCCAAACCGGCATTATTGGAATTTGCGTTTCGCCAATTCTCATCCTGAATATTTTGGTTTATTAGCGGACGGTAGCCGAAATACGAAGGAGCGAACAGGTAATAATACCTTCTCTTTATGTTATTCAAGCCAGGGAGTATTTGATGAAACCCAAGCAGATATTAATGCATTTTTTGGTGGTGAAAGCCCCGGTTCACGTGGTATTTATGACCTTAGTTATGCATTTCCCGAAAACGGGGGGTGGAGTGCCCCTGCGACTTTTGGTAATACATTTTCTTTGTTGCCGCATGATACACATTCGCCATGTATGTGTGAAGAATGCCAAGAACTTATTGATAATACCAAACCCTTTTCTGGCCAAATTTCAAATTGGATATGGGATTATATAAAACGAACTGGTGAGGCCAACTTAGCATTGCATCCCGGAAAATATTTCACCTGTCTGGCCTACTCTTCCTATAGTCTACCTCCTGATAACTTCAACACTCTGCCTGACAACGTTATTATTGGCCTCTGCATGTACGATGCTAACAAAATGGAAAGAACTGCCAATTCTGAATATATGGCAAACCTTTTGAATTTATCTGATGAATGGATCAAGTACAGTAACAATAAACCTTTTTACTGGTTGCATTCTCTCTACCGATGGAACCGACTGCCACAAAAATATATTCCAATGCTAATGCCAAAACATTTCGGAAAGTTGTTCAAGGAGGTAGCAAAACGCTCTGAAGATATTAAAATTGAATTAGACTTGAACTCTAAAACTTACGAATTCATTAATCGCTATGTCATGTACAGACTTCTGTGGGATCCGCAGTTAGATGCTGGCGAAGTGAGAGATGATTTTATTCTACACTATTTTGGTGAAGAAGCATTTGCTTCGATGAAATCCCTGCTTGGAGATGTCGAAAATTCCTGTACTGAAATTGCAGCTGACAATGTAAGTCGTTTTCAAGTATATAGAGAATATTTTACCCAAGCGCAGGTTATAGATTATCAGGCACGGATGAGTGCGGCCATCAGCCTCATAGAGGATCCAGATCAGCTTAAGCGTGCAAACCTGTTCAATGACTATTTTTTCGGTGCAATGAAAGCTGGGGTGGATGATTTTGAGGTAACCTTTGCTGATGCCGAAAAGGGCAATATTCTCATTAGTACTGAAATCGCAAATAAAATAAATATTGATAGTAATGTTGATGAACCAGCTTGGCAATCAGCTTTTAAATGGGTCTTTTATGATAATGTAATTGGAAATAAAACTGATGTTGCAGATGTTAAACTATTATATGATGACAGTTATTTATACTTTGACTTTGACTTACGCGGTCCCAACCGTGTCGAACATGCAGAAAATAATCGTTTTGGGAACATTGAGATTTGTTTAGACACTAATCAAGACCGAGACAGTTACTATAAGATACAAATATCCAGTAATGGTGAAATGCAAGATATGTTTTATCAAGGTGGGGGGGAACCGCCGCACAGTTCATGGTCCAGTCATGTAGAATATGCAATAAAACTACGTGATCTCGGCTGTTCGATAGAAGTTGCAGTACCTCTAGAATATCTGGGAAAAGGACAAAATATTTCTCCTGAAACATGGGGCATAAACCTTTGTTATATTATGGCAGAGACTCCCGTACATACAAGAGATAAGAGCAGTTCAACCAGTTCGGTAATGATTGGTGACTTCAACCAGCCTGATCTATTTTCAACTCTGCGTTTTGCACAACACATACCTCGCGCTAATTTAGTAAAAAACGCCTCATTTGAAGATGCAGATGGAGAAAATGCGATTGATTGGAGTACCAGCGATGGTGGCACGAGGATCGAAGTTAACGATGCCAGTGACGGCAATGCAATTATGAATTTGATTCGAACCGAAAGTGATTCAACTGGCGCAGCGATGAGTAGCAAATTTACGGTTGAAGCTGACAATTATTTTGAGTTCAGAGGAACACGTCGAGGTAACAATTGTACTGTTTATATTTTTTTCTATGATGCACAGGGCAACAATCTATCTGATGAGTTAGTGACAACGCACCTATCACCTTCCGAAGCTTGGGAATCATTCAAAGTTATGGGATTTATTCCACCAAAAGCGACAAACGCAGCTATATGGTTACGTAGCTGGTATTATGAAGAAGCTATGTCGTTTGATGATATCGAATTTTTCAGCGAGAACAACTTGGTTAAAAATGCCTCTTTTGAGAGTGCAGACGGAGAAAACGCGATTGATTGGAGTACCAGCGATGGTGGCACGAGAATCGAAGTTAGCGATGCCAGTGACGGCAATGCGATTATGAATTTGATTCGAACAGCAAGCGATTCAACGGGTGCAGCGATGAGTAGCAAGTTTACAGTTGAAGCTGATAATTATTTTGAGTTCAGAGGAACGCATCGGGGTAGTAACGGAACTGTTTATGTGTTTTTCTATGATGAACATGGAAACAGTCTATCTGATGAAATATCGACAACGTATCTATCGCCTTCCGAAACTTGGGAAGCATTCAACGTTATTGGATTTATTCCGCAAGAGGCTGTCAAAGCATCCGTATGGTTGCGCAGTTGGAGTTATGACGAAGCCATACTGTTTGATAAAATAGAATTTTTTAACGAGGAGATAATTGCAAAATAAATTAAAATAAAGTAGATAAGCTTAACAGCAGGAGTTAAGCTTATTTTTAGTCTATCAATGATAACGAAGTAAATTTGGAAATTCTTACAGGAATTTAGATAAAGTTAAATTATTAAAGGAAATAAAATGTTAAAATTAAGAATGTTGTTTAAAGCATGGTTAATCTGTGCAGTTTTTTGTACTGCAATGGTGTTACAGTCTGAAGAGATCGATCTTACTTCACCTCCTGCAGTGATTGTGGTTGAAAATGATGCACCTGCACCTGTACGTTTTGCTGGTGGAGAACTTAAAAGTTACCTTGAAAAAATGACTGGCAAAGATTTCGAGATTTCCACCGTACCGACAGCTGGAGTGCCCAGTATTTTTCTGGGTAAATCAGCATACAGTGAACAGGCGAACATCAGTACAGCTGAATTGCCAGCTTATGGATATATCATCAAAGCTGTCGGAGGAAATTTGTATATTCTTGGTAACGATTCAGATAATGAATCCAGTGAAAAATTATTCGAACTGCGCAAAAATCTAGACGGTCGCTTTGGAGATCAGTGGAAATATTCCCTTGATCAATGGGATTTTGATATGGGAACTGCCGTTGGGGTGTGGCGTTTTCTTGAGACTCAAGGCGTACGTTGGTTATTCCCGGGGCCGCTAGGTGAAGTGATCCCTGAAAAAACGACGCTCAAAATTTCTACGAGTCTTACGATAGAGAAAAGCCCCTATTTTAAAATGCGGATGGTTGGTGGTAACAGGTGGTTTAAAAAAGATACCCCTCGTTCAGACTGTCATTATATTTTCCCAGATGAAGGTGAGCAGTTACAATGGAGCGGCAATAAAAATATGCTGTGGATTCTGCGTCAAGGCGGCGCGGCCAAATATATGGCAGTCAACCACCGGCCTAATCGGCACTATTGGGACAGTCGTTTTGGGAAATCTAATCCTGAATATTTCGCCTTGTTGAAGGATGGTAAACGGAATATTCCACGGCAGACGAATCTCTCACGCTATTCTTTATGCAATAGCAGTGAAGGAATGTTTGAGGAAACCCAACGAGATATTGATGCGTTTTGGGGTGGTCAAAGCCCTGCATCACGCAATATTCCTTACCATAAATCTTTTTCCAATAACCGGGGTTGGATTTCTCCGGCGGCGTATGGCAACACATTTTCCTTGCTGCCACATGATACATTTGCACCCTGTGTGTGTAAAAAATGTCAGCTACTTACGGATGCTTCTCAACCATTTGCTGGACAGCTTTCTGACTTGATATGGGATTTTGTAGCACGGACGGCCAAAACGGCGGCTCAGAAGCATCCCGACAAATATTTAACCTGTCTGGCCTACTCATCTTTTAGTCTACCTCCTCGAAAGTTTGAAAAGCTCCCGGATAACATTCTTGTTGGTCTATGCCTGTATGACGCTAATAATATTGTGAATGCGACTAACTCTGAGTATATGAAAAACCTTCTTGATCTATCTGATCAGTGGATTAAATACAGCAACAATAAACCTTTTTACTGGTTACATTCCCTCTACCGCTGGAATCGAATGCCGCGAAAATACATTCCCATGCTATTGCCAGAGCATCTGGGGGATTTTTTTAAAGCGGTCGCTAAGCGTTCTGAGGACGTGAAAATCGAAATAGATACAAACTCTAGAAGCTACGAATTCATTAACCGCTATGTTATGTACAAGCTGTTGTGGAATCCGCAGTTAGATGCTGCGGAGGTTCGTGATGACTTTGTTTTACACTGTTTTGGTGCCCAAGCATTTGATGTGATGAAAAAACTGCTGGGGGATGTTGAATATGCCTGCACAAAAATTGCGGAATCCGGTGCAGGACGTTTTACTGTATACAAACAATATTTCAACCGTGCACGGATAAACGAGTATCAAAAGCAGATGACTGCGGCAATCAAAACGATAAACGATCCAAGCCAACGAAAACGTGCGCTTGTATTTGAAAAATATTTTTTCGGAGCCATAAAGGCGGGGTTGGATGATTTTGAAAAAACGTTTGCCGCAGCGAAAAAGTCCAATCGGATTATTTGTAGCAAAACCAACGACGAAATCAAGCTGGATGAAGGCGTTCATTGCCAAGCCTGGCAAAAAGCGACGAAATGGAATTTCTATGAGAATACGACGGGGGGCAAGATGGATCTTGCCGATGTCAAACTGTTGTATGACGATAACTATCTCTATTTTTTATTTGACCTAAAAGGCCCTGATCGGGTTGACCATGCGAAGAATAATCGTTTTGGACGTGTTGAAATTTGTCTGGACACCAATCAGGATCTAGACAGCTACTATAAAATCCAAATATTCAGTAACGGAAAAATAAGAGATATGTTTTATCAGGGTGGGGGTGAACCTCCGCACGAGGCTTGGTCAAGCCATGCAAAGTATGCGATATCCCTGCGTGATAATGGCTGGTCAGTAACCGTGGCCGTTCCTCTAAAATATCTGGTGAGCAACCCAACATCTCCCCCTGCGATCTGGGGGATAAATCTATGCTATAGTATGGCAGCGCGTCCCCAGCAGGGCAGATGGGAACATAGCTCAACCAGTTCGGTAATGATTGGCGATTTCAATCAACCCGATTTGTTTTCAATATTGCTTTTGACCCAGTACCATCCTCGGTTCAATCTGCTTAAAAACGCCTCATTTGAAGAAGAAGATGGCGATAAAGCGGTTGACTGGAACAGCAAAGCAGGTGGCAAACGGATTGAAATCAACGATGGCGTTGACGGCAATGCGGTGATGAGTTTAATTCGCCCCAATAAAGATTCAACGAGTTCAGTGAAAAGTAGCAAGTTTACGGTAAAACCGGGTAGTTACTTTGAGTTCACAGGGAATCATCGCGGCGCTAACGGCAGTGTTTACATCCTTTTCTATGACAAATATGGAAAAAGTCTGCCGGATACAGCCCTGACAACCTATGCGTCAGTTTCCACGGTTTGGAAGCCATTTAGAATGAGTGATGTTGTTCCCTCAGGAGCCGACAACGCAGTTATACTGTTCCGCTGTTGGAGTTTTAAAAGCCCCATATCATTCGACGACATCAAATTCATGGGCGAAAAAAGGTCTGCGGACATCAGCGAAAAAAAGTCTGTGATCACAGTAAAGGTTAGATCAGGAAAAAACTTGCTAAATAACGGTTCTTTTGAAACATTAAAAAGAGGCCGATTAGCTTATTGGAACAGTAAAAGTGGTAAACGAATCACTCTTAAAGATGCCGCTGACGGCAATGCGGCATTGGAGTTGATTCGGACAAAAAATAGCTCTGGCTTTGCCAAAAGCAGTGAGTTAAAACTCACTCCAAGCGAAACGATTGAACTTTCTGGAAAAACTAGTGGAGCCAACGGAACTGTTTATATTTGTTTCTACGATAAACTCGGAAAAGAGCTACGCGATGCACTATTTGCAATTCATGTGCCAGATTCCGTGACGTGGAGGGAATTCAAAAAAAGCGTTGTTGTTCCGAAAAAGGCCTACGCAGCGATTATTATGTTACGTAGTTGGAGTTTAAAAGAAGCAATTTTGTTCGACGACATTAAACTTATCGGCAATAAACCAAAATCGGAATAAATGGTGTTTTCATTCGGGCACTAACTCATGAAATTTATATTCATAAAACTGATAAAAGGTATTCTTATATGAAAAAAATTCTATTTTTAGTTGTTTCAATTGGCTTATGTGTGGGCAGTGTCCACGCTCAAGTCACGGTTGAGGGTGGCGGAGAAATAAGTTCGATTGTGATTTCTAAAATGGCTTCCCCGGCGGCACGCATTGCCGCAAATGAGTTAAGCGAATACATAAAAAGGGCAACCGGGAACAATTTACCTGTTGGGTATGCACCCGCTACGACAGGAATTCCGGTCTACATAGGTGATTCATCAGAACTGAGCAAGTTAGGGCTGTGCTCAAGCACAATGACTCCTGATCAATATCGCATCATCGTTAACAAAAAATACGTAGCGATTTTCGGTTCAGACTACAATGGTGACAAACCAATCCTTGGTGTAAGACGACCGAAGTTCATGGTCTGGAACGATAAACTTAATCTTGGCATTTTTGGTGCGGCCGGAACCCTTTACGGCACCTATGCTTTTCTAGAAAAAAACTTCGGAATCCGCTTCTATATGCCCATGGATAATGAGATCGGAACAGTTATCCCAAAACAAAAAAAGGTCAAACTCAAGATTGGAAAATTTTCAAAACAACCTGCTTTTGATTTTCGTTATACGAGTATGTGCTATTACAGTAAAAACTCTGAAGTTCTGCTATGGGCACGTAAATTAGGCTATGGTGGCAGTAATAATGTGCAGGCAAACCACTCGTTTGCCTTTTTTCGCAAATATATCAAAACCAATCCTGAATATTTTGCTTTAGTAGACGGGGAACGAGACTTTTCTAATAAGTGTGTCGTATTCGGGGGGCCGCAACTTTGTTTAAATAACCCTGACGTAATCGCTCAATGGGTCAAAAATATCACTGAATATTTTGCTGAAAACCCGCACCAAAATAGCTATCCTGTAGTCCCTGGTGACGGATTAAGCCGTTGTTGTCAGTGTAGTCTGTGTAGCAAGGAATATAGTATGGAGACCCCCTATGATAAACGATTTTCAAACCATATCTGGCGGTTTATCAATCGGATTGCCACTGAAGTGGCCAAAGAATATCCAGATAAATATATCGGAGCACTAGCCTACAGTTCATTTAGAGGTGCACCTGACTTTAAAATTCACCCAAACGTGAAGGTTATGTTTTGTCGCAAACGCGTCTATCGCAATATGAAAGAGTACAAGCGTGTTGTTCAGCCTATGATTGAAGTCTGGGCAAAAAAAACAAAAAAACTTTATTTTTGGGGTTACTACCTTGATCACTGGATGCAGTGGCGCGATCTGCCGTTATTTTATCCTCATACTATTGATGCAGAAATTAAATACTTACAGTTTATTGGTGCTAGGGGTGAAAAAATCGAATCAATCCAGCAGCCAGCAATGGGCAATCCAAACAAAATTTATTATCCTGGCATGCAACATTTGAATCTCTATGTTACGGGAAAATTGCATTGGAATCCCAACTTGAATATTGACGAATTGCTTGAAGAATATTTTACAACCTTTTACGGTCCGGCAGCAGAGGCAATGAAAAAGTTTATCCTACGTTCAGAGCAAATCTATATTGATGCGGTATGCGATTATCCTGAAGAGGAATTCAATGCATTTCAAACAACAAAATTACCCAGCAAGGTTTTTACCTCTACTGCATTGAGCGAATTGGATGGTTATATTGATGCGGCCCTCACAGCTACAGCTGAAGAATCATTATACCATAAACGCGTTGAGGTAATTTCTTCAGAATTCAAACGTGGTAAAAAACGTTTAGATTCCGCACGTGATTTTAAACCAGCCACATTACAAATCGTAACTTCTGCTGAAAAGATAAAATGCTCAAAACCAGAACGATTTGTTGGTAGAAATGACGAAGTTCCAGAGGAAAAAACTTTCATGCAAGTGGCTTATAATAATGAAACTATATATTTAAAGTTTATCTGTGAAGAGCGTAGAGGTAAAAAATTGCTATATAAACAGCGCAAAGCAGATGATACAAGCATTTGGAAAGATGACAGCTTAGAAATTTTCATTTGTCCTAATCCAAACAAACCGTTGTATTGTGAACAATTTATGGTCAATGTTGATGGTGTGTTGGCAGATTTAATTCGAGATCATTCAAAGCGAATTAATGTGGCTTGGAATTCCGGAGCAAAGGTAAAAGTAAAAATTGAAAAAAATAGATGGATGCTGGAAATAGCAATCCCGCTGCCCGGAATGAGAGGTAAAAAAATTCTGTTCAATGCTTATCGTCACCGCCAAACCAAAGATGCGGTTAAATCGTCGTGTTGGACTCCAATATTCAAAACGGCTCACTTTTCACCAGAAAGATTTGGCTTAATCAGTTTTAAATGAATCGCTTGAATTCACCAACAAGGAAAATAAAGATTAAATGGATAAGATTACAAACCAATTTCCCAACGCACAGTGGATGTGGTTGCCGGATTATGAACATGATGAACGAGATCGTAGAATTAATTTCCGGCGCGAGTTTGACCTAAAAATCGTGCCAGAAACAGTTGTACTCAATGTGACCGCTGATGCTCGCTATACCTTATGCGTTAACGGCGAATTTATCAATCATGGTCCAGCTCGAGGATTTCAGAAAAAATGGCCGTTTGATCGTCTTGAAATTGCTCCATTCCTGCAAAAAGGTAAAAATGTTATCGCAGTAATGGCTTATCAATACGGAATATCTCACTTCAGCTATTCTTATGAACATGCATCGGGATTGCTGGTGGCGGGTTTTATTGATTGCTTGAATTTCGGTTCTGGTTTAGGTTGGAAAGCCCAAGATGCACCGGGCTATATTCGGGCTGTCGCCCGTGCTTCCATTCAATACTGCTATCAGGAATTTTTCGACTGTCAAGCTACAAATGGCGACTGGCGGCAAGTTGATTACGACGACAGCCATTGGACAGATATAACTCCAGAGCATTGCCGCAACGTGGGCAGTTTGCCATGGCACGAGTTTGAGAAAAGGTCTATTCCGCTGCTGACTAAGGATATTATTAAACCCAGACAAATTGTTGCTCGTGCAAATTATGCTGATTATAAAATAGCACCAAACTGGATGGAACATCAAAATATTGGCCTTTTACACCAGCAAGAAGAATATGCCTGGCAGCAAACCTCAGGTGACGCGAGCAGTGTCTGTTTTGACCCAGAAACAATTGGAATGGTAATCGACTTTGGGCAAGAAGTTGTGGGAATGCTGAATTTCCAAATTGAAAATGAACATGCAGGTGAAATGGTTGACTTTATCGTCTGTGAGTCGTTGAGTGGACACATGCCAGATTTGCCTAATAAAAAGAATGGTCACAGAATTATATCTTTTGCCGGACGACTTATTCTGAAGCAGGGAGTGAATCAACATGAATTAACTTTACCGTGGGGATTTCGTTACTTGATTCTAATTTGTCGAGGGAAAAATAATATCAAGGTGCAATGTTCTGTTCGTCAAACCATTTATCCACTTGAAATTCAGGGAAACTTTAATAGTTCTGATGAAAAATTGAATGCAATTTGGCGCACCTCAGAACATACCCAACGTTGTTGCATGGTCGATGCTTACATTGACTGTCCTTGGCGTGAAAACGCTCAATGGTGGGGAGATGGACTAGTGCAAAGTCAAAACACTTTCCGATTAAGTGCTGACTCCAGACTTTTAGAACGTGGACTGCGCCAGATTGCAGAACAAAAGACTCCGAATGGTTTAACTTACGGTATGGCACCAACCTGCGGGCATAATTGTGTTTTACCCGATTATTCTGCAATGTGGATTGTTTCTCTCTATGCACAGTACTGGCAGACAGGCAAAACTGAAATGTGGCTGGAACTGCGTGATACGGTAGACGGAATATTTGAGTATTTTAAAGGACAGCTTGCCGACGACGGATTACTTTACAATGATAATCGTTATTGGCTCTTTTTGGACTGGTGTCCGGCATTACATAAAAATGGTGCACCTACTGTATTAAATTTGATTTACCTATGGGCATTGCAATCAGCCCTAAAGCTGGCTCAAATATGCAACGATACCAAGCGAATCGGATATTATGAATGTGCTATCAATAAAATAGAACAGGCAATAAAAAATAGTCTTTATGATATTAACTGTGGATACCTCTATGATGGTTTAACCTTTGATGGTAACCCCGTGAAAAAATATTCTCCTCACGCAGCAGCACTGGCGATCATTACCAACGTCATGCCTGAACAGCATCAACTGTGGCGAGAACAAATCCTTTTGCCACTTATACGTGGTACCCGTGACGCAGAAATTATGCCAAGTTCATATTTCATCTACTATATTTTTGAGGCAATGAATTCTGGCGGGTATGGTGACGACGTTATCGACTGTATACGTCGTTGGTGGAGTGATTTCCTAGACGAAGGTTGTTCAACTACACCCGAAAACTGGCTGGAACAAATGGAGCGTGGCTATGGCAGCTTTTGTCATGCTTGGAGTGCTCATCCTCTAGTCTATTTTTCTCAAATAGTTTTAGGGGTGCAGCAAATAGCACCAGATTGGCGAGAAATTGTTTTTAACCCAGTCATGCGAAAAGGGCAAAAATCCGGCGGAACAGTACCAACGCCTCATGGTTTAATTCAAGTACAATGGGACTGGACTGGTAATACCCCTGAGAAAAACATCCTTCTGCCTTCTGGCATAAAGATGTCCAGCACATCATAATCAGATGAAAACTGAAGCCAGGATTAATGTTTTCATACTCAAAATATGTTATAATACAAATAATAACATTTCTATAAGAGGTAATATAATTTAAATATGGAGTTAAAAGTACATGAACTTGCAATTATTAGGAACTGGAGCCGCTGACTGGGGGGAGAAACATACATCGAGGGGATATACATCTGCGTTAATTGGTGAAAATATCTTAGTTGACTGTGCCTCAACAATTTTTAGGGCTTTTTCCTGTTACGAAATTGATATTGAAAAAATTACCGATATTCTTTTTACCCATAGCCATATAGATCATTTTCACCTTGATACATTATGTCGTTTAGTTAAGAGCAGAAAATCAAATACTCAAATTTGTGTGCGAGGATCTGCTGAAGTACTCAAACAGACAGAAATTTTGAATGAAAAGATAAGATTATATCCTTTATTGCCAGGAGAAGAATTTACTATTGATTCTCTAAAAATCACAGCACTTGAAGCAAACCATACAACAGACTGTTCAAGTGAAAAAGCTCTCCATTATTTTTTTCAAACACCCCAAAATCATACTCTTTTTTATGCTTTAGACGGTGCGTGGTTTTTTAAATATACTTGGCAATTTCTTCGCAAGCATAAGATAGACCTGATTGTATGGGATTGCACCATAGGTGATAGCACAGGAAACTGGCGCATTTTTGAACACAACAGTATTGATATGATTAAAATCATGACTCAAACGTTCCGAGAAGAAGGTGTGTTTTCTGATAAAACTCAAATAATACTTTCTCATATAGCGCGTACTCTTTGTGCTCCTCAAGAACAATTACAAAAAAAAATTAGCCATCTTAACTTTAAGGTGGCTTTTGACGGTATGTCTTTAAAAATATAAACAAAAGGAAATAAATAACATTATGTTTACGAAGAAAAAATTATCAGACATAAAACTAGTACTTATTGGTGGTGGAAGTTATGGCTGGACATATAAATTAATAACGGACATAGCCTGTATCCCTGAACTTCATGGTATGCATATAATTTTACAGGATATAAATCCTGAAGCATCCAGTCTGGTAAAAATACTGTGTGACAAAATATCAGACACTTTGAATGCAAATTTAAGAATCGAAACCAGCACTGACCTTGACGCAAGTTTGCCTGGTGCTGACTTTGTCGGCTTAACCATCAGTACCGGTGGCGATGATGCCAATGTTATTGACGCTAAGATACCTTTAAAATATGGTATTATGCAGACTGTTGCTGATACCGTAGGTCCTGGTGGCTGGTCACGTGCAATGAGAAATATACCGGTAGTTGTTGATATTATAAGAAAAGTAGAGCAGTATGCACCAAACGCCTGGTTTATGAACTACAGTAATCCCATGACGGTGCTTACCAGAACATTACAAAAGGTCAGCAATGTCAAATCTGTTGGTCTATGTCATGAACTCCAAGGACTGTTTTTACATCTAGCAGCATTTCTCGGGCTTGATAACTGGGAGCAGGATATAAAAGTAAAAATGGGTGGAATAAATCACCTTATCTGGATATTGGAGATGGATATATGCGGTAAAAATGGATTAGACCTACTAAATGATTATTATAAAAAATATCCTGATTTTACTCACGTTGTCAAAGATAAAATCCCAGCAGATCTGATTGATGCTGGCGGAATAAACTGTAAACAAAAAATTAAATTTGAATTTTTAAAAAGAATAGGCTATCTACCGGCAGCTGGCGACGGTCATACCGCTGAATTTTTTAGCCACTTCCTTGCAAGCCAGAAATCTGCCGAGCTTTGGGGCGTAGGAGGCAATATACATACCTTTGCTCATCAGCAAGGAGTTGAAATTAGAAGGGAAAAAGTTCAAAGTCTCATCAATGGAGAAAAACCACTATTTTTAAAACATTCCCATGAACATGCAAGCCGTATTATAGCTGCTTTGGCAGGTGGTAAAGAGCTTATAACTCCAGTAAATGTCGCTAATATCGGCCAAATTGATAATTTACCACGGGAAGTTGTTGTAGAAACTCAAGCTCATGTTGATGCATTGGGTATTCATCCTATTCCTACTGGGAAAATGCCAGAAATACTTACCCAGTATCTGATGAAACATATACCGGTTCAGGAAATGATTGTCGAAGCTGGATTAACGGGCAACCGCGAGCTTGCCATTCAGGCACTGAGTTGCGATCCACTAATCCCGAATCCTGATATTGCTAGAAAAATAGCCAATGATTATTTTTGTGAATTCAAAGAGCTATTACCACAGTTTTAACATCGGTATAAATCTATAGCGTCAGAATTGGAATAGGGGATATTCACGGTAAATATATTATAAACAAACAACTTACAAATGCATACTCTTGCTCAGAATAGTTTTAAATCTAAAAATAATGGCTATTTATAGTAACCGTTAAGCTTGGCTGTTTTGAGTTCAGTCGCGCATATTTTCCATAAACCTGCGTTTTTTGCTTTGTGCCATTATGAGCGCATACGTCGGGAGTTTATCATCCTCGAAAAATATCTCAATTCTTCCATAGTTTCTTGGCAGAGAATCCATAATACTCTTTAACACATTTTCATCTCCGATAGCCACAGTCTGTCTGATAATATCAATGTTAATATTTCCTGTAATTTGCAAAGCCATGTTTTGCGAAAATTCTATATACCATTCTCTGAAGTCGGTTTGGTTTCTGAATCCGGTAAGTGCTGCCATTCGTTCAGAGTCCGTAATGATATATCTTTTTCTAATACCAGTGAGTTCATTGTATCCGGCATCTCTCCATTCACTCGGATAGCGACATATACCGCTGTCAATTATGATTCTATCCAATAACAGACTCATTCGCAGCAGATGGATACCGTTCTGTACGAGCATAAGTTTACATCCATTTTTCCAGAAGGGGCCGTTGCATTCAAATCTATTCTGATAATTGATCGCTGTTGTTGATGCAGTATGCCGTACAATATTAGTCAGAGTGTTGATGTTACCTGCCATTATAAAGTGCAAGCATTTATTAGATATACAGTAGTTCAATATAGAACCTCGATATTTCTTTGCAGAAAGTCGCAATTGCTCTCGGCAGTAAGCTCTTCTATTGCTAAATTTTAATATTTTTGACTGCTGGTATGTTTCATGAACTGTATAAAAGCAAAACTGATTCGTATTGTTCAATTTTCTCATCTTTTTCTCCATTTTTTTTAGTTTCGAGCTTGTTTT
Source organism: Hyalogyrina grasslei (assembly GCA_034780735.1). Taxonomy (NCBI): domain Eukaryota; kingdom Metazoa; phylum Mollusca; class Gastropoda; family Hyalogyrinidae; genus Hyalogyrina; species Hyalogyrina grasslei. The sequence goes on from JAUZSW010787668.1 coordinate 43,413, forward strand.
TTTCAATAAGTCTAGTCATGTAACTAGAGTGCAGTTTTATTATTATTCAAATATAAAAGGTGAAAAAAATGGGTTTTAAAACAAAAGTTCAGTTGATCAACCGAAAGACAAGTCAGCAGTGGTATATAAATTTTCCTTCGGCTTGTGCACAGATGATGGATTTTAAGAAAGGAGAAGAGGTTGAATGGAGTATAACCGAAAATGGGGATCTGATTCTCGAGCGGATTAAAGAGCTGAAAGATGGCGGGACGAAAGAAAAAAATTGTTAAATCAAAAACTAGTTTATCGGTCAAATATCAGAGTTTTGCCACACTTGCCATTCAACAGCGGCAGCAATGCTCTGCCCTGACAGCATCATCAAAAAGATCATACTCACCGGCAGCATATAGTCAGTTAGTCACTGTTCTTCATGATAACCTGAAAACTCAGGTGTTACAGGAAAAGAATGCACTGTTTTTTTATGAGGAAGCTATAGCTTTAAGCACAAAGGTTGAAGAATTAACCAATGAGCTGGCAAGAAGAACCAATGAACTCAGAGCTGCCATGAAAATAAGCAATCCTTATGCCGACGAGGTGTCGGCAGGCGATTCAGCGAAACTAATTCAGCAGAAACTGACAGAGCCGATATCGGAAACAACAATGATAACGCGCAAGAGCAACAACAGAAAAAACGTGGAGCTCCCAAGGGGCATCGCGGTGCAAGCCGCCCTGTGCCAGCAAATATTGATGAAGAAAAAATAAAAATCCTGGCATTATTAAATAAAGGTAGTGGCCTATCGCGTAATGAACTGAACCAGACACTGAAACTGCGACCGACTACCTTACAGGAGATAGTTCAAGAACTACTTGAAATAAAGCTGCTCTCCGAACCCGGAAGAACAACAAAAAAAACCGGCCCTAAAAGTTATAAACTCTATATTAATCCCATCTTTCCCACTGTTTTTTGTAAATTGAGGGTAAAACAACCATTTCACCCGTTTTTTTTGAGACTTAATTATTCAACTTGTTGATTTTTCTTTGAATGTTTTTAGCAAACCTTCAACTCTAGTTACAGCACCAGCGTTAAGTCTCGTTAATATTTCCTTTTGTTTTTTTGTTAATTCTGTAAGGCAATAACTACTCTGCTCTAGATTTTTGATATAAATTTCATCAATAGAGCAATTGCTTAATTCTTGATATGCAGTACGATGTGTTTTTATATCTTCAGAAAGTTTACCTTTGTCCTTTTTTAATAAGTTGGATAT
>JAUZSW010787669.1:0-11581 GCA_034780735.1 Hyalogyrina grasslei
CATCAGTGATGCGAATAAAGCGTTGTTTGGGTCGCTGGTGCGACGGATGCTCTCATCGAGAGCTATCCCTACTGGTGTTAGCATTCGTAGATAACATGAGCTAATCCCGTTTTGTTTGAAATGTAATCTTTAGTCATCTTCTGGTGGATCAATTTCTAATAACTTATAAATTGCAGCAGCATTCAAGGTCTCTTTTTCTAACAACTCTTGCGATAATTTTTCAAGTTTATCATGTTGAGTAGTTAAAATATCCATAGCACGCTTGTAAGAAGTTTCAATCAATAACTGCACTTCACGATCAATAGTCTGAGCAGTCTCATTACTGTAAGTTTCAGCTGGCAAAGCATCTGAACGAACATGAATCTGTTCGTGGTAAGGACGATATTGAATCGGACCAATTTTATCATTCATTCCAAAAGTACAGACCATCAACCGCGCAATTCTTGATGAATGTTCAATATCACTTGAAGCCCCACTGGTGACATCTTTAAAGATCAATTCTTCAGCGGCTCTACCCCCCATCAATACTGCTAACTGATCAAGCAATTGGTTCTTGCTCTGTGTATAAGAATCTTCTTTAGGCATCGTTAGAGTCGCACCAAGATATGCCTGACCGCGTGGAATAATTGTCACTTTATGTAACGGATCAACATTGGTACAATTTATCGACACTAACGCATGTCCAGCTTCATGATAAGCAGTCAATTTACGTTCCTTATCAGTCATTCTGCGACTTTTGCGTTCCCTACCCCAACGTACTTTGTCTCTTGCTTCTTCAAAATCGTCATGTTCCGCCGCCTCTTTATCGTGGCGTGCCGCAAGCAACGCCGCTTCATTGCACAGGTTAGCAATATCTGCACCACTAAATCCAGAAGTACTTTTAGCAATAATATCCAAATCAACATCTTTGTCAACACGAATGGTCTTCGCATGCACATCAAGGATCTGACGTCGTCCTTTTATATCTGGTAAATCTAAGACGATCTGACGATCAAAACGACCAGGACGCAACAATGCAGGATCCAAAACGTCAGGGCGATTTGTCGCAGCCAAAACAATAACCCCAGACTGGGTTTCAAGTCCATCCATTTCAACCAACATCGCATTGAGCGTCTGTTCACGCTCATCATGTCCACCACCCATACCAGAAAACCGTGAACGCCCCACTGCATCGATTTCATCAATAAAAATCAAACATGGACTATGGCGACGCGCATTTTCAAACATATCCCGTACGCGACTAGCACCAACTCCAACAAACATTTCCACAAAATCTGAACCACTAATTGCAAAAAATGGTACATTAGCCTCCGATGCGACCGCCTTAGCAAGTAGCGTCTTGCCGGTTCCAGGTGCTCCAGTTAACAATGCACCACGAGGAATTTTTCCACCAAGCAACTTGAACTTTAATGGATCTTTTAGAAAATCAATAATCTCTTTAGTCTCTTCTTTTGCCTCATCAGCTCCAGCAATATCATCAAAACTTATCTTGAGATCATTTGGCATAATCATTCGAGCTTTACTTTTACCAAAAGACATTGCCCCTTTGCCCGCCATTTTTAACTGACGTGAAAAAAGAAAGTAGATTAACCCAATGATTAATAGTGCAGGAAGAATAGTGGCCAACAGACTCCACCAATTTTCTTTCGGCTCAATTTTAACTAACGGACATTTGCTTTGCAACTGTTGATTAAATTGCTCAGAAAAAATAACCCGTGTTGAATAAAGACCAAAATCTTTTCCCGTTTCTCCATCTTTTACTGTCTGTTGCTCTATTTCTGCTTGGGAAAGCTTGAATTTACCTTTTATATAAAGAATACGGTCCGTTTCTGACGAAACAATCGCAGAAATAATCTTATCTTCTACAAGGTATTTTTCAAATCGATTTTGACTAAAAGTCTCTGCGCTCCCACCGCCTTGAAGTTTATAAACCAACAAAATCCCAATAACAAGGAATATGGCAAACCATACAAAGCTGGCTTTAGATGATTTACGTGGCACTGGAGGTTGCCCATCGGTAGAGGAATTTGCCTTATCTAGCTCTTTTACTTTCGGATCTGAATGATCAGTTGCTTTGTCGGGTTTAGCTCCCTGCTCTTTTTTACTCATAATATATATTAAATCTTTCCAATGTTTGATGTTGCTGTTTAATTAAATAAAAATATGATCTCTAAAACCCTACTCAACTATTCACATAACTTTTAATGTCTAGTCTAAATCAATAATCTAAACTCTATTAGTGCACAGTAATTACAATAGGCAAAAATAGAAACAGCCGAACCATACTGATTTTTTTCACTTAAATATTTTAAGGAAATAAATTCAATATTTTCGACTGTAAACTTACAACGATGAAAAATAAAATTTCACGTCAGGCTGTAATCTAAAAAATTGCCTTATAACCTCCATTATTGAAGCATATTAAGCAATAATGCTGGCTCTTCGCCACTCTTAGTAACAACCAAGAACACAATATAGACAATTAATGCCAAAATAAATAGCCCTAGTACAATAACTACGGCTAAGAGTATCTTTTGACTAGATCCCTTTTTGCGTGAACTAACAAACGGGGACAAATTACTCATAGTCTTAACTGTAGCAAGACCTGAATCTGTATTAGCAATATCAATTCCAGTCTGAGTTCTGCTAGCAGAAGAACTGGTTTTGTCGCCACCGTCAAATAAAATTTCAATACCGCCCACCTGGACAATATCTGTATTATTCATCTCTTGCTGCTTAATTGGAACATTATTTACCCTAGTACCATTAGTACTATGATTGTCCCTGATAAAATATTTATAATCTTCACCATCTTCAATACGAAAAAAGTCAGCATGATGAGAGCTTACCGTTGAATCTTTAAAACAAATATCACGAGCTTCTGAACGCCCGCATGTATACAAATCTTGATTCAGATCAAACGTCTGCCCTCTAAATTTTTCTGATAAAACAACTAATTTAGGAATGTTATCCATATTTACCCCTGAGCCTTAATGCTTTTTAAATCTTTTACTTAATTTATAATATGAGCCAAAATTTGTATATTTCAAACCATGATAATGGTTTTTTTCATTATATAAGTGACTTTTCGCTAAAACTGAGGTAATTTCCCCGCGAAACAATCAAATGATCCAACACTTTTACTTCAATTGCTGCCGCTGCGTTAACTATCGACTCCGTTATTTTCAAATCTGCCCGTGATGGAGTACACTCTCCACTCGGATGATTATGCACCATAATAATCCCCGTAGCTAGATGACGCAATGCAGCAGTCACAATCTCACGTGGATAAATCGTCGCATGATAAATTGTCCCCTCCTGCAACACCTGATAGGTAATAACATGATTTTTAGGATTAAGAAATATTACCATAAATGCTTCACGTTTACTACCACCAATTTTCATCCTACAAAAATCACGCACCGCACCTGGTGATGATAGCACATCATGGTCAAAGATCTTCTCCGCAAGATAAACTCCGCCTAAATCATGCACCAGCTTAAATAAAGTCGCCGAACGTACTACAACCCCATTAACCAGTTGTAACTCATCTATGGAAGCACTTAAAACTCCACCTAGAGTCTTAAATTTCCTAATCAAAGCCTTAGCCAATGGCTTCAAATCACGTTGCGGAATAACAAATGACAGCAAAAGCTCTAACATTTCATAGTCATGTAAACCATCAATACCAACCTGACAAAAACGTTGCCGTAACCGTTCACGATGCCCATGATTATCTGTTTGCTCCATCCCAATACCTCAAAATAGTTTTACCCAGCTGGCGGTGTACCAGCAACTTGAATAATTTTAACCTTAGCAATCAGATCATGCGGTGCTTTTCTAAACAGATAAACCGACAAAGGTGAAATTACTCCTAACGTCATCATTAATACAGTCCAAACCATTGCTCGCATGAAAAAGACTTCCGAGGTATCTTTTTTTACAATAAAAATCCCCCAATACCACATGCCAAATGTCTGAGCAAAAAAACCCAAACAAATTCCATAATACAATAAAGCAAATACAACAAGTACAGAAAAAACTGTAGTTACCGTTCTCCGTAACCACGTTACAGTAATCCACTGCGCGGCACCTTCATCAGTTCCGATACAAACATAACGTTTCCCCCCTGGCGACTTGTTTTGCCAAATCGAACCAATATAGTAACCATTAACGTTGTCAGCATAAATACTCGGAGGCCCCACTGCTGTTAAATTATCCGGAATGACATCTGGAATACGAGCTGGTTCTGCAATGATTAGCGCTTCAACATCGTCTTCTCCCTCCGCCTCTTCACCAGTTACAGCTGCCTCATCTCCAGCACCCGCATCTGCTACAGTATCAACCGCGGTGGCATCAGTGGAAGTTTTATCTTTCACTTGCCCTTCCTGTTCTTCAGCTGAGCTATTTTTTTCGCCTTTGACCCAGTCAGGATCTGTATCTGCAAGAATATCCTCTTTACGCAACTCCTCACTCCCAGTCTACCGCACTGCAATTCGCTTAGCAACCCCAATCGAATAACTAAAGAGCATCAATGCAAGCAAAGCTATTGGCAACAAGTCAAATACCCAAGCATAAAAACGCCGCCCAGGTGGGGCAACCATTGGAACATATTTACAAGCAAATGCGGTTTTTTTATCAACTTTATTTTTCCGAAAAAGACTTCCAATTTTACTCGCTGCATTCGCTGCCTTGCTTAAATTATCCTCAACCGCTAATTCACGTGATTTTTGCTCATCCAGCATTTCACGTAAAAATTCTAAGTCATCAATTCGTTTCCAAGTTCCAAGTAACGAATTACGCACTTCAGTCTTGGCGGTTACTCGATCATCTTCAACCCATTTGATCAAAGTCTCCTGATCTACAGGACCATGCTCATTACCTTCAATATCTCTGATCACAAATTCCATAAAAAGCCCCATTCCGATAATTCCACCCACAATAAGTAGGTTACTGCTTTAGATTAACAGAACCGGCAATGCCGGAACGTCGAACATCCAACATTGAACGTTCAACGCCGGATGAAAGGAAAATATAAATTCCTTATTATTAAAAAAAATTGTTATTAGCTAAAAGTAACATTAAAGCATGGAAAAAACAAGTATAACATATAATAACAATGGGCTATTTTATAAAATTAAACCGATGAAATGCCTGAAAAAGCCAATAATAACATATTTTTTTAGACTTTTCAAAAATACCAGAGTCTCAAATATTATTTTTGTTCGCAATTCGTAATTGACGCTTCGCTCTGACGTTCCGCCAGCCTCTACGGCTCCGCCTTCGTCGTAATTCGTAATTCATAATTGACGCTTCGCTCTGACGTTCCGCCAGCCTCTACGGCTCCGCCTTCGTCGTAATTCGTAATTCATTTTCTACTTAAAGTTTTGCTATTTTTTTTCTGTTGTGATTGCAAGGTTGGTTTTGGAACTGTAAAGTAAAGAATAATCTATTCATATACCAAACAGGAAGAGTTTAGTTATGGTGACAAAATTACAATGCACTGCATGTCGGAAAAATTTTGAAACAGATAATCAAGTATCAATTGGTTATCTCCCGCCATGCAGTGACTGCAAAGGAACGCTAACCATTCCAGGCAAGGTTAAAATTGCCTGTTGCAACTGCAATTACTCAACTACTGCCACTGATATAAACTGCGCTGACTTTATCGAATGTCCAGAATGTGGAAACTCACTAGATATTATTGAACAAGATTTATCTAATAACGACAATCCAACATCCAAGCTAAAAAAAGATTTAAACTACAGCGATGAAACAGTACTGGTAAAATCACCAGAAAAAATAGCTAAAGAGGCTGAAATATACCAGAAAACTGTTATTTTTGATGGAGTTGATGGTTCTGGTTCAGGAAAAGTAGCCCTCTCACGCGAACGCAAATCATTTGGCAAATACAAAATTGAATATGAAATCGCTCGTGGCGGTATGGGGATCGTCTATAAAGCATTTGATACAGTACTTGAACGTCATTTAGCTTTGAAAGTCCTATTGGGCGGAGCTGGTTCTACTGAAACTGCACTGCATCGATTTCTACGCGAAGCTCGATCGGCGGCAAAATTAACTCACCCCAATATTGTCCCCATTCATGACGTTGACAAAATTGACGGTGAATATTTCTTTACTATGGATTTTATTGAAGGTCTATCTTTTGATAAAATAATTCCCTATAATGGCATGACGCTTAATGAAAAAATAGCCCATCTCCGCGACATCGCTTTAGCACTAAAAGAGGCACATGACCACGGCATTATTCACCGCGATGTAAAACCACCTAATATCATCTATGCAACTCGCGATAAAAAAGCCATGCTAACTGATTTTGGTCTAGCTAAAAGTATGGATAATAATACGATTCTGTCAATGACTGGCACCATGATCGGTTCACCATTCTATATGAGCCCAGAACAGGGACTTGGCCTCGTGCATGAAATTGATCATAGAACCGACATCTACAGTTTGGGCACGGTGCTCTATGAAACCGCAACTGGATCGGTTCCATTTAGAGGTGAAACAATAGTAGATACCGTCAGAATGCTCGTTGATGATCCACCACAACCTCCACGGCAACTTGCACCTAAACAAATTAATGGTGCCCTGCAAAATATTATCCTTAAATGTATGGAGAAAGACCCAAATGATCGTTACGATGATATGGGTGAATTAGCAGATGATCTAACAACCTACCTCGAAGGTGGAAAAGTTTTAGCTAAGTCACACTCCAAAACAAAATACTATTGGCAAAAACTCCGCAAAAAACCTCTATTGCTCGCGACATTGATTGGAACTCCATTCATTATTATCGCCATCATTGCAACTCTATGGTTTATCATTTTAGCGCCTGACTACCTAGATATTGCTGAGCCAGCAATTAAAAGTGGCAACGCACAACGTCAACTTGGCGCCATAAATGAGATAGCCGCTAAAATAGCTAGCAAAAAATTTACCTCCAATGCGGCTAAAACAAGAATAGTAGCACTCCTAAAAATATGTCTAAAAAGTGACCATGAGGCTGTGATTGAACAAAGTTGTCCCATTATTATAAAATTTAAAAATTGTGATTTGGTCCCTGAACTAATAACAATTATGACAAATCAAAATTATTCTACTCAAACTCGTAGAACTGTAATGGATACCTTAGCCCAAATCGCTGAATTTAAAAATGCAAACCATTATGCCATCGGCAGTGCACTTGCGCGTATGATGTCAATAACCCAAAATTCACTTGACTTAAAAGTCCCCGCCGCAATAATGTTAGGTAATTTTAACTACAAAAAAATAAATGACCAACTATTGTCCATCGCAGAAGATAAAACAGCCGCAAAGGAATTACGCGTTGCAACAATTCTTAGCCTCGGCAAACACCTCACCATCGGATCAAGGTTTATGAATAATATTCTCACACTTTACGGTGATCAAGATGAAGATGTCAGAATTGCAGCAAAAACCGCTCTGGCAATATCACGTAAACGCGCTAATGTCCTCAGCCTGTACGGCATGGGAAAAGCAGGGGCTCACTTAGCCAGCAGTTTGAGCAATATGCAAGAGGCTATCTCAGCTCATGATAGACGAATTCAAGATCTATTGGATGACAAAGGACCACGCCAACAACAGCAGCAAAACGCAAAACCATTATTTGAAATTATTGCCGTCAAACTACAAGCGAACAATCCCGCAACAAGAATGGCTGCCATCTATGATCTAACCCAACTTGGTAATGGCAAAGCCGTTCCGTTATTAATGCCATTGCTGGAAGACAAAGATGCTGATGTCATCAACGTTGCGGCCAAAAGCATTGCTCAACTAGCCGACAAACAGCAACCAGACTCCAGAAAATTAATCAAATTATTGAGTAATCAGAATTCAAATACTCGCGAACAGGCTGTTTTCCTTATTGGTGAAATGGGTAATGCAAGAGCATTTTATGCCATAATCAAACGTAGTGCCATAGAAAATAATATGCGCGTAATAACCGCCATGGCAAAAGTCCTAATGCGTACTAATGCTAACCAAGCACTGCCCGCATTAACCAGACTATTACGTAAAAGCGAAATGGCTAACAATGCAACTGCACTTAGCTGTATTAAATCAATTAAATCATTCGGTGAACCGGCGGCAACTTACCTCATCCCATTTATCCATTCAAAAAATCGTAATGTTCACCAAGCGATAACTAAGGCATTATCAGAAATAAGTGGTAGAAACTACGGTTCCGATATGAAAAAATGGCGTAAATGGCAAAAAAGTTTATAGCGATAACTTAAATTTAACGATGATAAAATAATAATAATAATCTCTCAGGAAATGTTTAATATGATCACTCAAGTGATTTTTGCCATAATTGAAATATTTACCATTTTTGCCATTGGGGCTTTCGTTCGACATCGTGGCATGTTAGAAGAACAAGATTTAACCAAACTAAGTAAATTAGTGGTTGATATTCTCTTCCCTATGCTAGCGTTCTCCTCTATTACCCAAAACCTCGATCCCGATAAACTCAATGAACTATGGATCATGCCAGTAGCTGGGTTTAGTATAATGGCTTTTGGCGCAATCGTCGGTATAATTCTAAAAAAAGGCCTTAAAAACCGTTCTCCCGAACGCGTTGCAACGTTCCATCATTACTGTGCAGTTAACAACTATGTCTTTCTACCAATCATTATTCTAACCAATCTTTGGGGTGAAAAATATCTACCAACCCTGTTCATTATGAATATAGGTTCGACTATTGGCTTTTGGACCATTGGCGTTGCCCTATTGGGCGGTAATTTCAAAAATGCCATAAAAAATATCTTCAGTATTAACCTAATCACTATTGTTCTCGCAATAGGAATAGTCATGTTGGGCATCCCAGTACCAACTCTAATCACTAATATCTGCACAAAACTAGGTGCAGCATCAGTCCCGTTGATGTTATTACTCATCGGCGCAGCAATCTACAGCGCCCCTCACCTATTCAAAAATCGTTGGGATGTCACCTATCTGACCATTGTCCGACTAATTATTATTCCATTAATGTTAGTCGCCATATTAAAACTATTTAATCTGACACAAGAAAACTTCCGAGTCATCTTTATTGTCACCTTAATGCCGGTATCTGCAAGTTCAGCAGTTATTACTCGACGCTTCGGCGGCGACCCAAACTTTGCAGGACAAGCGATAATCGTTACAACCTTGGCATCAATCGCGACAATCCCCATCATGATATACCTTTTTCAGACCTAACTCATCCCTAATTTGACCGTACACGAAAAGGTTGTGCAAATGCGAGTTTTGTTGGAGTTCCCGAGCTCCAACCCTGAAAATAAAAAATCCAAGTAAAACTCCCGAATAGTACTCTTTTAATGTAGGAGTGACTTCCTAGTCACGAACCAAAGATTGCTTTAGCTGCGATTTGCAGCGACAATCCGCTCTCCAGCCTGAGTAATCTTTTGGCGTAGAGTTTCCGGTTCAACTACTCTAATTTTTCCAGCTTCACCCAATACCCATCTAATAACATCATGCTCAATGGCTGGCGCCAATTCTACCAGTAAATCACCACTATCTTGAACGGTCATTTTAAACCGTTTCATACTTCGATGTTCATTCAAATAAAAACCAATACTGGCATCACAGAGTAGTTTTATCCCAGCAATTTTGGGATAATTAAACAGCCCTTCACGTCGAACTTTTCTGATAATGGCTCTGTTTATTTCGAATTGCTTACCAGATAACTCTACTTTTGACATTCGCTTAATTGCATACACGGCCTCTTGCTCATCTGGCAAATTTAGCCCTTTCGTATACCATATTCCCTTATGGAAAGAGATAAGATGCGGCTCAAAAAATCGTTCAGATTCGCTGCCATTTGGTTTGCGATAGCTAAAACGAATTGCCTCATGCAATCGCCACCCATCAAAAACCTCCTTAAAAACTTCAGGATCAACCTCTGCTTTAATCCCAGAAGCAATAATCAATGATTGCATAAATGCTGTATCAAGAAACTCAGAATTATTTGTCGTTAACTGTTCATCTACTGAATCGCGAATCATTCCCTTCAACGGTTGTGGTGTAATATCCTCAGCAATTCGCGCTCCAAGTAGCGATGATGTCATTAACTCATCACAAATTAATGGACAACTAAACTCCCAATAATTATTAGTAAAAAAATACCCATTCTGACCGGAATCAAACTCTATGGGAGCATTAAAATCTCGCTTTAGAATATCAATATCACGCTGCACGGTCCGTTTACCACAACCTATATTAATATTCTGTTCCACATCTACTTGACGAAACTTATGTGCCAAGCTTGCACAATTAGGATAACTGTTCTGCTTCAATTCGGCGACAATTTTAACTAAACGGATCATCTGTTTCTTATTTAACGGCATCACACTCCTTGCTTAATTTTTGATTGATGATTCTAATCTCCAGTTTCACCTTTAATCTACTGTTACATTTTCTGCCATGCAATCTCATATTGGAAAAAAATAAAACTTTACTTTTTTTATCAAAAAGAACAGCTACGACACAAAATGACCTACCTAATGTATTATACTCTCTACATAAGAACAGTGAATTATTCAAATTTCATAAGGGAATAGATATGAAAATAAGCTATATATTGTTGACCGTCGGTCTGTTGTTTCTGATATTAGTAATAGCCGCATTTAATGGGAATAGTATTGCTTTTGAATTACTTTATATTTTAAAAATACTATTTGCGGTTACTTGCTTTGTCTTAGGTAAACTTTTTTTCTGGCTCTGGCCCATAATACTCATCGTATTGATGCTCGCTGTAATAGCATTTTCCCAATCTAAAAAATAACCACACAACGAAATGGAATATATCATGCCAGAACGTGACAATATCCAGCAACAGCTGAATTATTGGCAAGATGACTTGAACAGTCTAAAACGCCGCGTAGTACATGCCGATACGCAGTTTGAGTTTACATCATGCTACTTGATGCGGGTTACGACTGAATCAAATAATGTCAATAAACTAACAACCGAACAAAAACGTTGTATTGAAAAGATGCGCACCTAACGCAGTGATCTTCTAATATTATTAACAGAAACTAGTCTATTGACAAATCAGTTAACAACTGCTCTACCCAACAAAACAGCTCACCTAAAGCTAACGCTATTATCAATTCCTACACAACCCATCACATGGTATTGGTCGGATTCTGTTTATGATAGCGTACAACGGCTAGCTAATCTATTAGAACGCCTCGGCGTCATGAGTGATCAGCTAAGTAAACAGCTCAATAAAATGATAAAAATATGTAGGAGTGAATTATGAAAAGTCATCCAACTATTATCGTCTGTGGTCAGTATGCCTGTGGGAAAACCAGTTTGATCAAAACTGTCACTCCTGCCGGCACCATACCAGATGCGCCAACAACTGATTATGCCGATTGCATTATCTATGAAACAGCCGTCGTTGACTTTGCTGACACAAACAACCTGTCCCTTAATGAGGAAATTGATAATTCTAGTATAAACAACCTGTCCCTTAATGAGGAAATTGATAATTCTAGTATAAACAACCTGTCCCTTAATGAGGAAATTGATAATT
>JAUZSW010788780.1:0-11574 GCA_034780735.1 Hyalogyrina grasslei
GAACCGCCGACTGAAAGAGAAAGCGTCTGAAAGACGGTGGTTTTAAACCACGGGCTTTCGCTTCGCGGACTAAAGTCACCTAATGGATAATAAAACAAGTTGTTTCGTATGCTTTCAGACCCCAGGCGCCGAATGATTGTCGAGGCTGACACTTTCCCAAGCTTGATGGATATAGCAACTCTGAGCATCTCTCGATAATGCTTTCGGATTAACTCAAAGTTTATTCCCCCAGAGAACAGTGTTTCGATATGATCATACTGTAAACGACCATCGGGTTTAAAGAAAATCAATGAGTTGATATCTTTGATCCGAGGCATGAGCTTGATGCCCAGCAAGTGTCGCCGCCATGGAATATCTTCGGATTACTGCTCACACTTGCAGTCAAATTGACCGGTTGAGGCAAGACCGTATACCGTACTCTTGGTTGGATCCGGTCTCCGGCAGCCTTTATGGGTCCCTTTAAGCAGTTGCGGAATGGTTTTCACTGTTGGGCACCCCACGGCTTTACAAAGGTTTTTACATTGATTGGTGCCCATGACTGTTGCTGAGGTGCTTAAATTTCTTTTGTTGGCCATACATTGCTTCTGACTCCCATAGAATTTTCCGGCATTGCCAATTATTTGTGCTTGGACGCAAAGAATCACCACACCCGCCGGCCCTATCTGCTTTTGGAACTGCAGCGGCGCCTGTTGCAGTTGCTTGGGTTGTTGGAGCTGTTGCCGAGGTTGTAGGGGGGGGGGCCGTCTCTTGTTGTGCCCATCCCAGCGATGTTATGAACATGGTCGCCATTAAAATGAATCCTGATAAACTTTTAGTACCCTTATGCTGTCTCATTGTGAGATCCTCCGATAATTGTGTGCAATAGCGTTAGCTAACAGCCTAAGTATCCTCAAAGGAAAGCGGATTATTAAGCCGCGCATGCATTCCACTAAACATACGCAAGCACTGCAGGTATCGGATTCATTAGCCCTTTCACGGCATGAATTGAAGTCTAAACTTTGCGTACGGGTGGAAGCTATACGGCAACGCTGTTCCTGTTATGTTGAATGGTGTATAAATAGACACTATTCGCTATTCCCAAGAACAATGACTGTTTCTCCAGGCTATCGCGAAGCGCATACCGGAGCTGCTAAAATGTATTGAGTCTGGGAACTGGCAGTGTGGCTATCTGCTTGGCTCAACCTCGCCAAACTTGACATGTCCACATAACTGAGTGGGGTAAGATTGATAATCACAAACAGCTTTGTAGGATCGGCCTGAAAGACGCACCCCTGCTGGCCTTTAAGCGTCGAATACGGCCATAAAACCGATCCATGACGTATGCCGGTTATCCTCGATAGGGAATGGACGTTATGGCTGAAAGCGGGCAGGGAGTACACCCCGCGCCTTGAACCACTGCTCAAACCCTGTTTCTCCCATCTGATGGAGTTATGGCCCATCAGCACGGCGGTGAATAAACCCGCCAATGACAATCCTAAAATTATAGCGCCGGTTTCTTTAGATCAATAAGATCCTTTGTGTTTTGAGGTTGTCCACATAGTTTAAATCTCTCCGGGTTTTATTGGTCTCAGTTCGCTAGTAAAAACTATGCACTTTAGTGCAAGGCTTTAGCATTATCATTTTACAACGGTCGCATAGCGACTCATTGCAGTTTAACTGGAACGACTTTCAGTCGTTCGTAAAACAACTTATGGACTTTCAGTCCATAGTGGTTGAGCCCCCGCCCCTTGGGGTGAAAATAGGTGAATAAAGTTCCGGTTAAATACCCGCTTTCGAGAGAAACGAGAAAGTCGAGCGTTAAGCGAGAAGGCTTGCCCCGGGGATTTTTATTTGGTCAGTTTTTCAAATGAAGTGGTCTTTCAAGATTGAACCGAACCGCTTATCCTTAAAGAATAAGCAGGATTTATTTAAAGAGATAGGAGCGTAAAATATTCTCACACCTGGCGACGATTTATTTGACGCCTATCACAACACACATCTAAAACAATGTAGATAATACGGTTATTGCTCGTCAGGATTTTGATACCGCTTATTTCTTGTGGAAAATCAGCATTCAGCGGTGTTAGCGTTCGAAGTTGTAACGATGAGACCAGCTGGCATCTGGGGGTGATCAACAACGTGCTCCAGTACGCTGAATAAGAATAATTTCTAGGGGTCACAAATGGCAAGCAATAATATAATTTCTAGTCTTCTATTCCAACCTCTCCGCTACACCATTTTCACTTCGGATCTTCCATCTCCAGCGACATGGTCTTGGTAGGGGTGCTAGGTAACGATATCCGCAGGCCCCGACAGATCGGGTTTGGTCTACGTCTATGTACGTAGCGGCGCGAACTATACAGAGCAAGCCAAGTAGACTTAATCTGTATACAACGTGTTTTTTTACAGCCTCGGTAGGCATGAACGCGCATGGATGTCTAACAATACAATGGAGCAATGGAGTGGTGAAGAAAAACAACAATTTTGTTACTAACTTAGATAAATTATAGGGTTGATAAGTTAATGAGATTCACATCTCTTGGGAGGGACTATGCAAAATTTGCATAGTCCAGTTCAGTATTCGAGGCCTGATTGGGTTGTATCGCAATACTACAAACCCGAGGACGAGGGTGCTCGTGTCATCATCACCAATAGTAAGACATGGACTCATATAGAGCTTGAAGGTGATTCTGCGGAAATATGGAATCTCCTTCCGCAGAAGTTTTCTGAGAATTCCCTTCTCCAAGTACTGGCGAATCAAGGTTACGCCACAGACGAGGGTGGCCTTCGTCTGGAGGTGCAGCATTTTTTGAGTCTTCTTTGTGACCAATTCTGTTTGTTGCTTAATGGCGACCTCTCAACAAACGAACCGGATACCGATCGAACGATAATACAGCCTCCGTGGTCTTCTACAAATACTTTTGACGTTGAGAAGCAATTTTCCGATTGGTTGGTATCTCGTGGATATCTGCCGCATGTAATGTTTGAGTTGACCTACCGCTGTAATCAAAAATGCGTACATTGCTTCAATCCTAAAGAATCAGCCGATAAAGAGGCTGAAATCTCAACTCAAGAAATTGTTTGCGCACTCGATGAGCTGGTGAACTTGGGAGTATATTCAGTAATTTTCACTGGCGGAGAGGTATCGCTTCGTGACGATTTACTCGATATCTTTCAGGCTGCGAAGGATCGAAACTTGGCGTTTACTGTTTTTACAAATGGTTTGCAGACATCTAAATGGTTGGACCAAGTTATTAGCTTGTGGCCGCAGTCGATGGGTGTGAGTATTTACTCTGCAGACCCTGCAGAGCACGATGCAATCACACAGGTAAAAGGCTCCCATGTTCGAAGTGTGGAGGCTTTACGCAGGTTGAAGAGCAACGGAATTCGCACTACAGTCAAGTGCCCCATAATGCAGCAGAATGCGACTTGTCTTGATGGTGTCCTGAAGCTGTGCCGTGACTTGCAAGCTACTCCTGAGATAGATCTCCAGATTGCTCCTTCTACTAATGGAGACTGCTCGGTATGTGAAAGTTGCGGAATCGTAGACCCGCTACAGATGGCCAAGCTGTTGGAAAACCCATGGACTGCTATGTATGTGGGAGAAAACGTCCCAAATATGGGACGAGCGCAACGCCCCATTGATGAGCCGGTATGCGGGGCGGGAGAATATGCCATTTCCATTGCACCTGACGGAACTGTTTTCCCTTGCAATTCACTTCCACTAAGACTAGGTAACATTCGGGATAACTGCCTAACAGATATCGTAAAAGACTCCGAAGTATTGCGAGCTTGGCGAAGTGTAACCCTCGCTGATTACGATGAATGCGGGGCTTACGCACGATGTAGCTTCTGTAATCATTGCCCAGGGATCCCTTTGAGTGAGGCTTCTGATCCGTTGAAGGCATCGCCAACATGCTGCCAAAATGCAGAAGTGCGCATGGCGGTAAGTCGAGCACTTCAGGCTGGATGTGATCCCGTCAAAGACCTTGACGTTTTTTTGGAAACTGTGGACGCGACATCGAAAAGTAGGCAATTAGATCCGCGAAATAATGAAATTGCGAAGCGCGTCGTCCGCAAAATTCAGCAACGGAAGAAGGGAGAACACAGCCCCCAGATGGCCCCAGAAGCTGATTCTCCACGAGAAGAACAGTTCTTGCGAGGTAAACTGGGACGTTCTAGATTATTGGATTAGTTGATCGACGACAATGCCCTGAGGCGTCGACGGCCATAAAAACTCTTTCAGGGCGCTACTGAGGAGATTTAGTGATGAATAATGTGAAACGAAAAGAATTAACGAAGAAAAATGTGAAACTATCTGTCAAACGCACTTCTTGCTATGCAAATATGAGTGGGGGATGCCCGAGATGGCAAAAAGTCTCGTGCGGTATCGCGTACCGCAAGTAAACCTACACCTAACTTGAAGCAGTTTAAACCCAATATCACTTACTTTACGGCTCATTAGCTGCGTGAAGGGCTTTGTCTTGAGCCTAGTGCTTAAAATAGGGCTCGTTGGGTTCTAACGAGGGGGGAGACTGGGTGACCGGCTCCTCAATTTGGCTATTTTTCAGTGGTAACAGCGGCGATTGCTTAATTGAGAGCACCCCCCTAGTATCAGAGCATTACTTATCTTGACAACCATTACAAAAACATGGCTATTATTACTGTCCGCTGTTGGCTCTCCCTTGAAGAGCCTCTGGTGGTGGGGCTTGGGGCTAAGGGCAATCGCATGTAGCCATTGGCTATGAAAGTACAAGAATAGTAGATAAGAAGAAGTTAGTCGAAGTTCATTAATCGTTATCTTGCATTCAGGTCCGCGTATTGGCGTAGTACCCAGCAGAGGTTTGCGGACATTGTTGCATCAAGAAAAAAAAGAGAGATAGGGGGGGAAGCATAAGCCATGAATTTGACCAGAGCAAAAATTGCGCTAGTTGCGCTACTGTCCGGCATAGTCTTCATTGCTGTTTTCAGTTCACTCCCCCTATCGGAGCAACTTCAAAAGCTGCTGTTTGACAAGTCCCAGGAGACCGGAGGTTCTTTTTTTCCCTTCCCGCTGACCATCCAGAATCTAATGTGGATCATGTTTTTCCTCGGTCTCGGCGAACTCTACAGGCGGGTGCAATTGATCAAGTCCTATGATCGCGCGTTGCGATCGGGCTATCTTCCCGAGGGCGATGAGGTTGTTTTGACTCACCGGGATATGGGTAGTTTATACCGGGCTGTCAAAACAGCACAGGAAGAGCCAGCCAGATTAATACGCAGCCTGGTTTTGCGCTATCAAGCAGGACAGTCTGTCGAGCAAACCCATCAGATGCTGACTTCTCAACTTGAGATGTGGCAATACCGTCTCGAAAACGACTACACAATGATCCGATATATCAGCTGGCTGATTCCCACGCTGGGGTTCATCGGCACCGTGGTCGGAATCGCTTTCACCCTGAACTGGGCGGGTTCAGGACAGGTTGCGGCCGACTCTCCCGAGTTCTTACCTAATCTTACCGAACGCCTGGGCGTGGCCTTTTACACAACACTGCTAGCGCTAGTTTTAAGCGCGATACTCGTCTTTCTCATGCACCTGGAGCAAGCGCGTGAAGAACAGGCAATAATACGCAGTGGCCAGTACTGCCTGGACAACCTGATTACACGACTCTACGTAGAGTAAAATACACTCGTTCCTGGAGGACAATACACAATGCGACGTTGTGATGCGGATGAACATTTTTATGATGAAAGCAAGCATTCTGAATGCCCCTACTGTCGCAAGACCATCTTTACCAAGGATGGAGTCGGTGAGCGAAGCGCCAACGAGAAGACAGTAGGTATTATTTCAAGACAAAAGGCGACATCTCGGAACAAGTCTGAAACGCGAGTTCTCTATGGATCACAAGGCGTGGATGAGCAGGAGGAACTGGATCGTCCCCCCGTCGTCGGATGGTTAGTGGTTATCGATGGTCCCGGAAAAGGGAACGATCTGCGCATCACCGCAGGATTAAACCGGATCGGCCGAGATGACGACATGAATATTCAGGTCGATTTTGGCGATGAGGCGATTTCCCGTCAGGAACATACCGTCATTATGTACAGTCCGAAAAACAACATTTTTCGGATTAAACACGGTAGTGGTCAAAATCTGACATTTTTGAATGGAGATGACGTTTTCGACGCTACGACACTGCAGGCGCACGACAAAATTGAGATGGGTGAGACCACTTTTCTATTTGTTCCGCTCTGCACCGAACAATTTACTTGGGCAAAATGACAGATTGACCTAATTTAAAGCTTGGAGTAGCGAATAACATGCGTAGTTGTACCGAAGATTAGTACTTTTACGATGAAGCCAAGCAAGAGGGGGCCCCAATTTGTTAGTGATTTCACCGGTCACTGTACGAACCCAACTTTCGGGGAAGGGTTGAGAAAGGATAATGGTCTATAAAGGATGTGTTTGTGACAGTAGATTCTAGTAACTACATGTGACAACTCCTACGGATGGCAAGCATTAGTCTTTGTTCCATTCTTCCATGGAGTCTCCAGGTGGTATTGTTGGTTGTCTTTGAATCCCTCCGGGTTTTATTCCCCGCCCCTTGGGGCGAAAAGAAGATGAATAAAGTTCCGGTTGAATACCCCGCTTTCGAGAGAAACGAGAAAGTCGAGCGTTAAGCGAGAGGGCTTGCCCCGGGGATTTTTATGTGAACTCTGAAACTTGAGTTATTAGGAGTGTAAAAACAATGAATCCCATAGGTAACCACCAGATTATCGGCGACCGTGAACAGCAGGAAGATTATTTTGCTTCCTACATACAAGGTGACGTGCAGGTCGCCGTCGTCGCTGACGGCATGGGTGGACATGTGGGGGGCAATCACGCTAGCGAGTTGGCTTTGAAAGCTTTTGTAAAAACACTCAAAACCGCCGACAGTAAACAGGATATCCCAGGAGATCTGCACGCTGCGCTAGATGTTGCGACACAAAGACTGGCCGAAACTCAGTCCAATCATCCCGAGATGATCGGCATGGGAACGACCTTGGTTGCGCTGCTCATTAAAGGTCGTCGAGCCTGGTGGATAAGTGTGGGAGACAGCCTACTATACCGCCAGCGCGGTCGGCAACTGAGACACTTAAACGCCAATCATTCACAGGGCGAGGAACTGTTGCGCCTGGTCACGCGGGGTGAAATGACGCATCAAGACGCGTTGGACGATCCAGACTTTCATGCACTTAGTAGCGCTCTGACGGGTGAACCACCTCCCTTGATAGACTGTCCACCGCAAGGCGTCGAGATCCAGAAAGGTGATCTCTTTCTGCTTGCCAGCGATGGCATTGAAACACTGAATGAAAAAGAAATTAGCCAGGTGCTAGAAAAAAATCCTCAACCGCAAAAGGCGGCTGCGCAACTTATACAACGGGTAGAGAACAAAGGAGCGTCTGAGCAAGATAACTGTACGGTGGTCACGCTTGGCGTAGGCAAGAATTCTCGCGGGTGGCTCGTAGCTTTGACGATGATATTGATTATAGGCGCAGCGCTCTATGGGGTGCATCACTTTTATCCGCAGATATTGGGGCGCTGGATTGATGGCCCGAAAATTACAGCGTCAGGTCAAGCGGAGACAGATACAATCAAGGTCGAAGAACCGACTTCCTCTGACTCGATGCAACAAGAGGGAGTCCAATTTGCCCAACCGCCAGCCGCAGTAGGGTCATCACCGCAAGCTGCGAAGGAAGCCCCACAAATCGACGAGCCCAACCAACAGGAGCCTCAGCAATCTGTTAAGCAAGGAAAGACCGGAGGACATCGACAATCGTCAGAGGAAACAGAAGCGACGCAAGTGCCGGTAAAGACTCAGCAAACCCGCAATTTAGCTACGCAACAGCAACAGGATGGATCCGGTAAAATAGAGGCTCCGAAACCCCCTGCAATGCCATTACCTGCTATCAAGCCCCCACCTGCATCAACAAGCCCTTCAACGAAAACGAATACTCCTGGTGCGGGAGTGACACCTTCAACCAACTCAAACGAAAGGGAAAAACCATGACTCCAAACATAGTCATTGCCTTAATGCTTATTGCCCTCTCGTCAACAGCCTGGTCGGGCGATGCTTGCCTGTATGGTGAGGCAGTGAATGAAGATGGCTCGAAGATAGATGGCACAGCTAAAGTGTCCACCTCGTGGAATAGCCGTACGATCTACCCCCGTAACGGCAAGTACGAATTGTGTCTTGGATCGAATCCTGGCAAAAGCATTACGGTATATCTGGACAGCAATCGATACGCAAAGATCCGAGTGGATGGAAATACCCGTTTAAATATCACCAGAAGATAAAGCAGAGTTAACGTGATTCGGCTAGTTCAGCATCTTCTGGTTCCGGCATCCATACTATTGGCGGGTTGCTCAGTGGATTGGGACCGTGTCGACAGCGGTGTGATTCGCCTGCATCCGGTTGAGAGCGGGCAACCCATTGGGCATGGCAGCGCTTTTGCCATTAATAGTGAGGGCTATTATGTAACAAATTATCACGTCGTGGAGTCTGCAGTAACGTCTTCGGGTGCTATTCAACTGAGAGCTGTGGAGTCAATTGATCCACCGAAGCTTCATAATGCAACGATTATTGCAGCATCGCAGGAAAAGGATCTCGCTATCGTGGAAATTCCGGGTCTGAAACGGCCACCATTGACGCTAACAACATCAGCCATCAAGGGACAGGTCGTCAAATCCATCGGTTTTCCAGGCGGCATTGAATTGAACAATATGTTCATCAATCCGCAGCGTACCTCCGGGACAATCTCTGGTTCAGAAGCTTTCCAACTGGGGCCAAAAACGAAGAAAATCGAGCAATATATCCATACTGCAACCATCTTGGGTGGCAACAGTGGTGGTCCCCTGGTTGACGCCTGCGGCAGGGTTGTAGGTGTCAATGTCGCAAAAACAGCCAGTAATCTGGATATTGGTGATGTCTTGCAAAGTATTGTCGGACTCATGCAGGATCAAGGATCCGGGCAGGTTCCTCTCAACACGCAGGAAGGATTTTTTTTCTCGATCAAAACGAGTGAGCTGATTTCTTTACTTGACCAAAAAAGCATTCCCTTCAATCAAGTCGTAGGCGAATGCCACCCGGGAGCGGGGCCACCCGTCTGGCTCTTGATGTTATTGGCGGTGATGGCGGCTGCGCTCGCAATATTGGGCGCTGGGTATAGGCAATTGCGCAAAGCAGCCCCGCAGGGCCGGGTTGACAGCAAATATATCAGCCGACTTATCAAGCGAAAACTGGGTAAAAACGAAATGCAATCAGGCGATAAAAATGGGCAGACCCAATTTGTCAGAGACGTGGATGGTCGTATTCAGCGGGTCGGGGGGAGCGGTGGCAAAAAAGCCCAGGACAACCACAAGCAAACACTACAACCCATGTACAAGCTCATTGCTGAACAGCCGCAGTGGCCTCCCATAACGCTCAAACAGGGAGATCGTATTGTCATCGGTCGAGATCCAAACCCGTGCAATATGTGCCTGGAAAGCGATCGTATTTCGCGGCAACACGCAGAGCTTTTCATCGACAATCAGGGAAACCTGAAGGTTCACGATTTGAGCTCGTCAAACGGAACCTACGTAGATCATAAAAAAGCGCCCGAAAGTGCCAAGGGAAGCGATGAAGGGATTGTGATTTCAGTTGGAAATCGTTTGATCCTGGGCAGTGAATCCATTGTCTACCGGATCGAGGATGGCTGACTATGCTGCGGCGTAACCGCGAAATTAATATCTTCAATATGTCCGCCCTGGATCTATTCGCTTCAGCGCTGGGCGCATTTATCTTACTGACCGTCATGCTGCTGCCTTATTATCTTAAAACCGATAAATCGCAAGTAGAAAAACTGCAGCAACAACAACAGGAAATCCAGCAACTCAAGGAACAAAATCAAGCATTGGAGCAGCAAAGCAAAGATCTGCAATCCGAACTGGAAAGCGCAGTCAGTTTTGCCTTGCTCGGTATTACAACAAAATCAAAATCGTTTGTGCTGGTGATTGATATGTCTGGCAGTATGGAAGAGTACGCGGACATCATGATTAAAACCGTCAGTAGAGTGCTGGAACCCATGAAGAACGAGAATCAGATCCAGATTATTGGCTATCAAGGAGAAGAAAACCCCAGCATTCATTCCTGGAAAAAACCCCATCAACTGACATCCATAGACAGTACCCACAAACAGGACGCATTGCGCTGGGCTAAATTATTAGAAAAGCAGTTCTCTGGTAGCACACCCACCCATGCAGCGCTGATTGAGGCACTAAAATACCCATCCGAGGCCATTATACTATTAACAGATGGAGCTCCGAATAATGATCCTGCAAAAATTATCAGCGATATCACAAGTCGCAACGGCGGCAGTCAAGAGATTCATTGCGTCGCATTAGGCGACTATCGCGCCAATCCGGCGCTGGTAACGTTTCTCGAAGCGTTGGCCAAAGCAAACAACGGTGGATTTGTCGGAGTATCCAATTGAAGATCAAGCCATTCGGTACCATTTCGCAGTCAATCAGAAACCTGTGGAATGCACCTGGAGACCTTATAGTGGAAAAATTGTCCAGTGCACAATTGAGCAAGCCCGGAGGCCGCGACGAAAACCAGGACAGCGGTGATTCCGTTGAGCTGGAAGATGGTGTCCGTCTTTACCTTGTTGCCGATGGTCTTGGCGGTCATAGCGGTGGCGCGGTGGCCTCCCAAGTCGCTATCGATGCCATCATCAAAAATGCCCAGCAATATTTTCCGTTCACGCCCGAAGGGCTAAACGACCTGAAAGAAAGCGCGCAAAACGCAATCAAACAACGGCAAACAGAAGAGCCGGAATTGGGACGTATGCGTACAACATTGTTACTACTGGCGATCAGTAACCATCAGGCACTCTGGATACATTGCGGCGATGCGCGCTTGTACCACTTTCGTGACCACAAAATACAGTTTCAGACCCGTGACCACAGCGTCCCGCAGATGCTTGTCTCCTCCGGCGACATGAGAGCCAGCGAGATCCGCCATCACCCGGACCGCAATCGCGTTCTGCGCGCTCTTGGCGGTGATGACAACGAAGCTAAGGCAATCGTCCTGAAGAGCCCGGAACAGCTCCAGCCGGGTGATGCTTTTCTTCTTTGTACTGACGGTTTTTGGGAATATGTGCTGGAATCAGAAATGCTGCATTTTCTCAAGCAATCCAAAGAACCGCAAATTTGGTTACAGTCAATGGAAAAGTTACTATTGAGCAAGGCGGAAGGCGAATTCGATAACTACACGGCTATGGCCGTTATGGTGAATAGCGACACAACGAGCAAGTCGGATTAGATGCGTATTGTCAAGCCCGTAGGGTGTAAGCGTCTGCATATTGCGCCGCATGAAGGCAAATGATGAAAGCACCTTATTTCACTTACTAATAATCAAAACCCGCTATGCAGCACGAAAACGCACTTCCCGTAGGGCACCGTATCCAGGAATACGAAATTCAATCCATGCTCGGAGCGGGTGGATTTGGCATCACCTATCTTGCCGAAGACACATCACTCCAGCTGCTGGTGGCGATCAAGGAATATCTACCGCAAGAGCTGGCGGTGCGCAAGGCACG
>JAUZSW010789891.1:0-11564 GCA_034780735.1 Hyalogyrina grasslei
AGTTGTAATAAATAACAGTGCAACTAATAGTGGTGCAGATCTAGCCATAGCTGCAACTGATACTGCCGCAGCCTACTTTAGTCGTTATGACGCCAGTGCGGTTAGTGGTTCAATAACAACGAACAATGATTCACCTAACCAAACTACGGTATATGTCACAGACGAACTCAACGCTTTAGACAATAATGGTGGAGCTACTCAGACCATGGCAATAGGAAACGGATCAACCATGATAAGTACTGGTACAGCCGCCTATTATAACACTACCGACGGTTATTACTTTGAAGATGGCAATGCAGTTAGCCATAAGTTAAATGATTATGCAACCTCCGTTACTGTCAGTTCTGGAGATAAAATAGTTGATGACCAGCGTCATGAAGCACGCCTTACTCCGTCTAGTATCGGAGCTTATGAGTATCAAACTTATCACTACAAATCTATTGCTGATGGAGTTTGGGAGGATGCAAATATTTGGCAAGTATCACTTGATAATGGAGCGACTTGGACAACGACTGCAGTAGCACCTGATGCCAGCAGTGATGGAATCACGGTCAATAATACAGTTTCTATTAACACCAATATCTCTATTGATCAAACTACAATTAGCGCAAACGGTGCTTTAACTGTCGCAACAGGTGTTTCACTTGCCATTGCCTACGGCGCTGGAACCGATCTGACCGTAACGGGTAGTTTTACTAATAGTGGCACGACAACAACCGTTTCTGGTAGTGAAGTCAGTTACAATGCCACTAATGGTATCCAACTCATTGCGGCAATTAACTATTCAAAACTTTCCCTCAGTGGTAGTGGCACCAAAACATTTGCCGACGGCACGACTAGTGTTGAACAAGAAATTGAGGTTAACTCAGCCATGACCTTAACTGGCAGTGCTTCCGGTAATGTTACCGTTCAGGTAACAACCCCAGACACAACGAATGCACGAGTTTTCAATATTGATCCCGGTGCTGGCAATGCCGTTGACATCAGCAATATTACCGTTAACGGTGGCGATATTTCCAGTAATGGCGATGTAGACGCAGGTTATGGTGGGGCCATTTACCTCGCAACCGGTGATCTTAATCTAACCGGAGTTGAAGTTGCAGGTTCCACTGCATATACTGGTGGCGGTATTTTTGGAGCAGCTAATACAGCAATAATGGTAGTTGATTCGACCATTAGTAGTAATACTGAAATATTTGCAGGTGGTGGAATTGGTACTCTAGGCACAATTGATATGCTCAATTCAACCGTTACCGGTAACAGTGCTGACCTCGGTGCTGGAATCGCTCATGCCGGCAATTTGAATTTGGTTAATTCAACCGTAAGTGCAAATACAGCAACGACTAGTGCGGGTGGGATTTACAGTTACCAAACCACAACAAATATCCTCAATTCAGCTATTATCGACAACACTGCCCCAACTGGTGGCGATATTGTTAATGATGCTTCAACAATAAACACCTATTATAGCCGTTACGATGCGGCAAAAGTATCAGGTGCAATAGCAGTCTCAGTCGAAAATCAAACTGGCGTATACAACAATGAACTTGGCGCGCTTCACGGTAATGGTGGAGCTACCGAAACGATGGCAGCAGCACTTGGTTCACCGTTAGTTGGAAATGGTACTTTAGCCTATTACAATAGTACTGACGGTTATTATTATCAGGATACAAATGGTGATTATCGCACTATCAGCGATAATACAATTATCACGCCTGTGCCAGCCGATCCGACTGCCGATAAAATCAATGACGACCAACGTAATGTAACCCGTTCAGAATTTGCCACAATTGGTGCATACGAAACCGTAGCTCAGTATCGAACAATTGATGGTGCTACAGGTGGTTACAACTGGAGTAATAGCAATATTTGGGAAGTCTTTGATGGTTACTCTTGGAGTGCGGCAACAGTCGCTCCTACTCATGAGAACTCAACCAGTATTCAGGTAAGAAATGATGTCAATCTTGATACTGACGTTACCATTGACCAATCACTGCTTGACGCTGGTGATACTTTAACTGTACCAACCGGTATTATCCTAACCTTAGGCAATGGCAGTGGTACTGACTTAACCATCGATGGTCAACTAACTGTTACTGGAGATTTTGTCGTCAATGGCACTGCAACCGCCGTTGCGGGCTCCTATGTCCTCTATAACGGTAGCGATCAGAATATTGCCGTCGTTGCCTATGACCAACTTGGTCTTGAAGGCGATAATACGATAAAAACATTCGGCAGTGGTACAACCTCTGTTGGTCAAGAGATTCTAATTACGGATAATAATATGACCATTACTGGTCAAGGTAAAGATCTTACAACACTTCAGGTAACCAATCCAGGTAATAGTGCTGGAGCAACTACTTCACGTCTATTCCATACTAATAGTGGAACTGGCAACGCTATCACTATCTCAGACATGACACTCAATGGAGGTGACATTTCTGGTTTTACTGATGATGCAGCCAACGGCGGAGTCATCTTCCATGAAACTGGAACATTAACTATCAACAACAGTGATCTTGTTGGAGGCAAAGTAATCTTTGGTGGTGTTATCTATAGCAAAGATCTTACAGAAATAAATGACAGCACATTAAGAAACGGTTATGCAACTAACAGTGGTGGTGGTCTATTTAACTATCGTACGACTGTCAATCTAACCGATACTACAGTAAAAGATAATACTGCCGACGTTTTTGGTGGTGGCATTGACCTGTTTCTTAACGCTAAAACAACGATAAAAGGCACCACTATTAGCGACAACACTGCAAAATATGGCGGTGGTGCAATTAATCATATCAGTGATTTTATTATAGAAAACTCAACTATTGCCGATAATCATGCAACATCCATTGTTGGCGGAATATTTTCTAATCGCGGCAGTATTACAATGCTTAATGCCACTATAACTAATAATAGTGCCGTTACTAATTATGCTGCCGTTTATGGGTACAACAGTGACATCTATGTCGTCAACACGGTAATTATTAATAATAGTGATGCTAAAGACTTTAATAGCATCAACTCTTTTAATGGTAATGTCTACGTCAACTACTCTTGGTACGACAGTAGTCGATTTAGCGTTAGTGCTGGGCACCTCAGTGGCTCTCATAACCAGACATCAGCTTATGTTCTAAATGATTTTGCTGACTTAAACGCCTATGGTGGTGATACCTATACCGTTGAGGTTAATAGTGAGCTGCATTAACTAACGGAACATTTGTCTATGGTAATTCCATTGATGGTTACTATTTTATCTCAAGTGGTCGCTATTTCGATTTAGATGGAGCATCACATTCTGGTGGCAATATTAATGATAGAATTACCACTGATCAGCGCGGGCTTACCCGTGATGATGCCTATATTCCTACTATGGGAGCTTATGAGGTCAATACAACCATGATTGATGAACTACCAGACGGCAGTGAATGGAGTTCAGATGAATTCTCAGACCTGATCAAGGTTCACAGTGCAACTCAAGATGAATTTGATAGTGCTCTATTAGAGTTTATCGCCTAGAACCCTTTAGAAAAGCGTTTCATCGTAAAAAAAGGAAAAGAACCATTTAGAAAAGCGGTTGCCCTGCAAGTTTTCGCGCTCGCATGCGTCATCGTAAAAAAAGGAAAAGAACCCTTTAGAAAAAGGTTGCTCTGCAAATTGTCGAGTTCGCTCTTTGAGCTTAATATGAATAACTAAATTTATTTGTATCAGATAAAGCGAGTTGAAATTAAAATAAAATAGACTATAGTGTTATATAAAAAAAGGAGATTTTTAAACATGAGTATAAAATTTAAATATTCAACACCAGAATTAATTGATTTATCACTACATAGTGTGCAAGGCTCTTGTGGCTCTGGCAGCGATGATGTTTCGGAGTGTAGTTCTGGCTCAAACGCTCAAAATACCTGTAATCCTGGAAGTAGTGCAAGTGAAACATGTAGCGATGGGTCAACTAATGCTAATCCTTTGCCTGGAAGTTGTGGCGCAGGCGTTGGTAATCCAAACCCATAGTAACTACCTAAAACGTTCAAAAGATGACAATGCAAAAAAATAGAATATTTAATATAGAACATTCAATATCAAGTGAAATAAAAACAGAGTTCCATATTGCGATGAAATACGAACCACCACAATTAATAAAACTTGATTTGGTAAATATCAATGGAGCCTGTGGCTCAGGTAGCTCTGATCAACAATGCATGTCTGATGGTGGTATTGCATCTGAATGTTCGTCTCAAGGATCAACAGCAGCGATTCATTCATAATATAATAACATTATGTTCATTTTGGGCAGAATATTATAGTTGTCTAACACAGAGCTAAATCTGCCTTCAGGTCCCCCCTTAATTAGATTTTAATAGAATTCTCGACTATATATTGGAATATTAGAGAAAAAAGAGGTATAAAATGTTTTTACTGGAAGACCGTGTCCTGTTCGATGCGGCAATTGCTATAGATATTGCCGATGCCGCTAATACCGATGATCATTCAGATGATATTGATCATAATCCAGATAACAGCGCAGAACAGAATGCTGACGCATTTCTGCAATCGCCGTCTGAAGCTCAACAGGCAATGCCATTGCCAGTCAATCCATATATTGATGCTCTTATTACCGATGCCCTTGAGGGCAACCTTGCCGCCCTTGGGCTTGATGGCGATCTTACGCTCCCTGTGGCTGAACAGAGTGGCAGTGAACAGGTTCAAGTACTACTGATTTCTGATTCACTAGATAATGCGGATGAACTTTATGAAGCCGCGGGTGAAAACAGTATTGCAATTCGTTATGATGCTGCCAATACCACGACAGCACAGCTTTTAGAGCAGATCGAACAGTCCCTTAATGGCGAAACTATTGACCGCCTCGGTATTGCCCAAGAAGCTGATAGTAATGGTAAAATTGACCTGTTGACCAGTGACTCCGACAGTGAGCTATGGACTGGATTAAATAATCTGATGGCAGATGATGCCAGTATTGATCTCTTTGCCTCTGATATGGCGGATAGTGATTTTACTGATGCTTTGGCAGAACTGACCGGACATCAAGTAAACTATTCCGACGACCTTACCGGCAGTGATGGTAATTGGACACTTGAACATGGTAATATTGATTTAGCCAACACCTATTTTGATGGTGAATTGGCGCAAAATGTTAATTTCTCTGTTCTGCCAGCCGAACCGACCCATGAACTGGCGATCATCAACTCTTCAGTGATTGATGTCGATGATATTCTTGATGATCTTGGTGACAATGTGGATGTTTTGCTGCTTGATGCCGACAGTGATCCATTGGATCAGATCAATGACTACCTTGATGCCAATGATACGATTGAATACGATGCCATGCATATTATTTCACACGGTAACGATGGTTATTTCGTGCTTAACGGGCGCATTGTCGATGGTGATTATACTACAGCAAATGCTGAGGACTTTGTCGCGATTGGGGAACATCTCACCGCTGACGGTGATATTATGATTTATGGCTGTGATCTTGCTGCTAACAGCGAAGGTCAATCGTTAGTTGCCCAAATAGCCGATATTACCGGTGCCGATGTGGCTGCGAGTACCAATACTACTGCTAATATTGGTGGTGACTGGAATCTTGAATACAGTTTTGGCCTGATTGACCATTCATCTCTAATGGTTGAAGGTTACGACTACCACCTGACTAATATACAGGTTGCTAATGGCAATGATAGCGGTACAGGTTCATTACGTCAAGCAGTTGTTGATATCGGTGCAGGCGAAGAAATTACCTTCAATTCTAGTGTCACTACTGTAATTATCAGCAGTGAAATTGCCATTGACCATGGCATGACAATTACTGGTAATGGTGAAGCTAATACCACAGTTCAAGTAACAGATCCCGGCAATAGTGAATTTCGTGTCTTCAATATCAATACTAACGGAGCAACTGTAAATATCTCAAATATGACCCTCAAAGGTGGGGATATTCATCTGCAGCCTTCTGAGCGTGATGGTGGTGTCATCTTCCAGCAAACTGGAATATTAAATTTAGATCACACTACAGTTAATGATGGCATTGCCGACTTAGGCGGAGGTATTATAAGTAAAAGTGGGACATTAAATATTACCAATAGCACAATTAGTAATAATTATGCACAAGGCAATAATGCCAAAGGTGGCGGTGTATATAATGTCGAAGCACTGAATATAACCGATACAATTATGTCCAATAATAAAGCTGATAAGCAAGGCGGGGGGCTGTACCATTATACCGGAACTGCAACTATTAACAATTCAATTATTAACGATAATATCGTAACAGGCAATGGCAGTAATGGCAATAGCGGGGGAGGAATTGCAAACGGGGCAACCTTAAATATTAATAACAGTGTAATCAGGGGTAATGAAACTCAGCAATCCAGTAATGCCGGGGGGATATATAACACAGGAATATTAACGATTACTCAAACAACTATTGAAGATAATATCACTCCTGGGAGTGGCGGAGCTCTTTACAATAATAACTTTGATGGCCATACAGTAGCAACGATTATAAATAGTACTATTAGTAATAATAGAGCTGACAGCTGGGGCGGGGCGATTGAAAATCAAGATGCCGATTTGAATATTAAAAATGTTACAATCACCGGTAACAGCTCACCTAATACAGCAGGGATTGATAACTTTGGTGGAACTATCAACCTGAATAATTCTATCATTGCCTACAATTATAAACCTGACAATTCGGCATATTCAGATGCTGGAGGTTCAATAACTGGAGACTACAATATTGTCGGCGGACTACTGGTTGGAGCAAATAGCATTAACTATAACTACACAAACGGCAAAGGAGATCTACTGTTTGCCAATTATGATACAATTGTAGTTGATACTATCTATAGACCAACACTTTCCACTAACGGTGGAAATACTGAAATCGTAACTCTTGATCCCAATAGTATTGCTATTGCCAAAGGTGCTACCGTAGATGCAACAATCATGGATCAACATAACTTCTTGCGCCTATCAGGTATTGATTTAGGGGCATTCCAACATGATGGCGACACATTAGCACAAACCAATGATTATATAACTATTAATGATGGGAATTGGAATAATGTCACTAGCCAATGGTATAATTATGATGGCAACGACTGGCATGAAGCTCTAACATCACCCAGCGCAACTGTAGAACATATTTATGTTAGACATGCAATAAACATTACAGCAAACCTAACAATTGATCAAACTACTATTACTGCCATGAGTAATCTAACCATCGACAATAGTCAAACAATAGAGATAAGTGACGGTACGGGAATAGATCTTACGGTTGATGGTTCATTGATGCTTAACGGTATATTAAACAACAGTGGTGCAATAGTTAACAACGGCACAATTACTACAGCTACGGATTCGTATTTTAACTACAATGGAACAAATCAAGATATTCTGGCCATAAATTATGGTTATCTTGGGTTATCTGGTGCAGGTTCAACCAAAACCTTTGCTGCCGGCACCAGTTCTGTCGCTCATGAAATATCCCTGACTGATACTGGTATGACAATTATCGGACAGGGCAAAGCAGCAACAACACTTCAGGTAACCAATCCGGGTAATAGTGCTGGAGCAACTACTTCACGTCTATTCCATACTAATAGTGGAACTGGCAACGCTATCACTATCTCAGACATGACACTCAATGGAGGTGACATTTCTGGTTTTACTGATGATGCAGCCAACGGCGGAGTCATCTTCCATGAAACTGGAACATTAACTATCAACAACAGTGATCTTGTTGGAGGCAAAGTAATCTTTGGTGGTGTTATCTATAGCAAAGATCTTACAGAAATAAATGACAGCACATTAAGAAACGGTTATGCAACTAACAGTGGTGGTGGTCTATTTAACTATCGTACGACTGTCAATCTAACCGATACTACAGTAAAAGATAATACTGCCGACGTTTTTGGTGGTGGCATTGACCTGTTTCTTAACGCTAAAACAACGATAAAAGGCACCACTATTAGCGACAACACTGCAAAATATGGCGGTGGTGCAATTAATCATATCAGTGATTTTATTATAGAAAACTCAACTATTGCCGATAATCATGCAACATCCATTGTTGGCGGAATATTTTCTAATCGCGGCAGTATTACAATGCTTAATGCCACTATAACTAATAATAGTGCCGTTACTAATTATGCTGCCGTTTATGGGTACAACAGTGACATCTATGTCGTCAACACGGTAATTATTAATAATAGTGATGCTAAAGACTTTAATAGCATCAACTCTTTTAATGGTAATGTCTACGTCAACTACTCTTGGTACGACAGTAGTCGATTTAGCGTTAGTGCTGGGCACCTCAGTGGCTCTCATAACCAGACATCAGCTTATGTTCTAAATGATTTTGCTGACTTAAACGCCTATGGTGGTGATACCTATACCGTTGAGGTTAATAGTGAGCTGCATTAACTAACGGAACATTTGTCTATGGTAATTCCATTGATGGTTACTATTTTATCTCAAGTGGTCGCTATTTCGATTTAGATGGAGCATCACATTCTGGTGGCAATATTAATGATAGAATTACCACTGATCAGCGCGGGCTTACCCGTGATGATGCCTATATTCCTACTATGGGAGCTTATGAGGTCAATACAACCATGATTGATGAACTACCAGACGGCAGTGAATGGAGTTCAGATGAATTCTCAGACCTGATCAAGGTTCACAGTGCAACTCAAGATGAATTTGATAGTGCTCTATTAGAGTTTATCGCCTAGAACCCTTTAGAAAAGCGTTTCATCGTAAAAAAAGGAAAAGAACCATTTAGAAAAGCGGTTGCCCTGCAAGTTTTCGCGCTCGCATGCGTCATCGTAAAAAAAGGAAAAGAACCCTTTAGAAAAAGGTTGCTCTGCAAATTGTCGAGTTCGCTCTTTGAGCTTAATATGAATAACTAAATTTATTTGTATCAGATAAAGCGAGTTGAAATTAAAATAAAATAGACTATAGTGTTATATAAAAAAAGGAGATTTTTAAACATGAGTATAAAATTTAAATATTCAACACCAGAATTAATTGATTTATCACTACATAGTGTGCAAGGCTCTTGTGGCTCTGGCAGCGATGATGTTTCGGAGTGTAGTTCTGGCTCAAACGCTCAAAATACCTGTAATCCTGGAAGTAGTGCAAGTGAAACATGTAGCGATGGGTCAACTAATGCTAATCCTTTGCCTGGAAGTTGTGGCGCAGGCGTTGGTAATCCAAACCCATAGTAACTACCTAAAACGTTCAAAAGATGACAATGCAAAAAAATAGAATATTTAATATAGAACATTCAATATCAAGTGAAATAAAAACAGAGTTCCATATTGCGATGAAATACGAACCACCACAATTAATAAAACTTGATTTGGTAAATATCAATGGAGCCTGTGGCTCAGGTAGCTCTGATCAACAATGCATGTCTGATGGTGGTATTGCATCTGAATGTTCGTCTCAAGGATCAACAGCAGCGATTCATTCATAATATAATAACATTATGTTCATTTTGGGCAGAATATTATAGTTGTCTAACACAGAGCTAAATCTGCCTTCAGGTCCCCCCTTAATTAGATTTTAATAGAATTCTCGACTATATATTGGAATATTAGAGAAAAAAGAGGTATAAAATGTTTTTACTGGAAGACCGTGTCCTGTTCGATGCGGCAATTGCTATAGATATTGCCGATGCCGCTAATACCGATGATCATTCAGATGATATTGATCATAATCCAGATAACAGCGCAGAACAGAATGCTGACGCATTTCTGCAATCGCCGTCTGAAGCTCAACAGGCAATGCCATTGCCAGTCAATCCATATATTGATGCTCTTATTACCGATGCCCTTGAGGGCAACCTTGCCGCCCTTGGGCTTGATGGCGATCTTACGCTCCCTGTGGCTGAACAGAGTGGCAGTGAACAGGTTCAAGTACTACTGATTTCTGATTCACTAGATAATGCGGATGAACTTTATGAAGCCGCGGGTGAAAACAGTATTGCAATTCGTTATGATGCTGCCAATACCACGACAGCACAGCTTTTAGAGCAGATCGAACAGTCCCTTAATGGCGAAACTATTGACCGCCTCGGTATTGCCCAAGAAGCTGATAGTAATGGTAAAATTGACCTGTTGACCAGTGACTCCGACAGTGAGCTATGGACTGGATTAAATAATCTGATGGCAGATGATGCCAGTATTGATCTCTTTGCCTCTGATATGGCGGATAGTGATTTTACTGATGCTTTGGCAGAACTGACCGGACATCAAGTAAACTATTCCGACGACCTTACCGGCAGTGATGGTAATTGGACACTTGAACATGGTAATATTGATTTAGCCAACACCTATTTTGATGGTGAATTGGCGCAAAATGTTAATTTCTCTGTTCTGCCAGCCGAACCGACCCATGAACTGGCGATCATCAACTCTTCAGTGATTGATGTCGATGATATTCTTGATGATCTTGGTGACAATGTGGATGTTTTGCTGCTTGATGCCGACAGTGATCCATTGGATCAGATCAATGACTACCTTGATGCCAATGATACGATTGAATACGATGCGATGCATATTATTTCACACGGTAACGATGGTTATTTCGTGCTTAACGGGCGCATTGTCGATGGTGATTATACTACAGCAAATGCTGACGACTTTGCCGCGATTGGGAAACATCTCACTGCTGACGGTGATATTATGATTTATGGCTGTGATCTTGCCGCCAATACTGAAGGTCAATCGTTAGTTGCCCAAATAGCTGATATTACCGGTGCCGATGTTGCTGCGAGTACCAATACCACCTCAAACATTGGTGGTGACTGGAATCTTGAATACAGTTTTGGCCTGATTGATCATTCAGCTCTGATGGTTGAAGGTTATGACTATCATCTGACCAATATACAGGTTATTAACGGCAGTAATAGCGGAGTAGGTTCATTGCGCCAAGCAATTGCTGATATCGGCGTAAACGAAGAGATTACCTTTAATACTAGTGTCACTACTGTAATTATCAGCAGTAAAATTGCCATCGACCATGGCATGACAATTACTGGTAATGGTGAAGCTAATACTACGGTTCAGGTAACGACGCCTGGAGCAACCCAAACTCGGGTATTTGATATTAATGCTTCTGGAGCAACCGTCAATATATCCGGTATGACCATTAAAGGTGGGGATATATCAGGCACAGGTGATCAGCATGGTGGTGGTATAAAAATTGAGAATGGCACACTAAACCTTTCAAACATTATAATCACTGAAAGTAAAGCTACAGATGGAGCTGGAATTTATAATCAAACCAATGTAACATTAACAAATTGTATGATTATCAATAATGCGGGAGTGACTACAAATTCAAAAGGGGGGGGGGCTCTACAATGCAGGAACTTTAATATTAACAGATAGCACTGTAGACAGCAACAGCACCGATGAATATGGTGGTGGTATCTATAATCATAATGACGCCTTGTTAACTATCAAAAATAGTACAATTAGTAATAACAGTACAAATACAGATGCTGGGGGTATTCACAATAACTTTGGCAC
>JAUZSW010791002.1:0-11550 GCA_034780735.1 Hyalogyrina grasslei
ATCCATTGACTTTTCTTTGATTTGTTTCTGCTCGCTTTTTATATGTAAAAAGTGGTCATCTTTACCATCAACAGACAATCATAATCATTATTACTTTTTCTTAATAGCTCTTTACCTGCAATGATTTTATCACGAACTTTTCGGTCTCATCCATGAAATCCGAGGATGATATTTGGTCTTTTTGAGTACATTATTTGTAATCAGCAGACAATCTACCAGACTTTGTAATTATTCCAGACTCTTCCATAAATCTTTTTGCTGACTCCTTAGTTGAAACTACCGCTTTACCGTAATCTTTAAAGGACTTGATAAATTTATCTTGTTCTTTTTTAGTCATTTTAAATATAGATTAGTATTAATCAATACGATGTAAATCTACAAAAAGTTTTTATAAATGGTAATCTTTTGAATTACAATAATCAAGTTGTATGTAGTTGGATAGCATTTTACCTAACGGTGTGCGGTATGAATAGTTTGGCTATTTGTAGCACTTCCGTGTCAATTTAGGGTAAACTTAAATATAAGAATAAAACTACGCAAACCACTGAGCGCCAAATTATGTCGAGTAGGTCGGGGAGATTACTCTCCCTTTCCCCTCTAAGAACCGTGCTTGAAAGTTTACTCCTTTCAGTCGTGTGCTACAACCTTCTTGCAATTAAATACCTGTTAGAAGTTGGCTACCTTTCGGTCAGGGCAAATTTTGAACCCTTATTCCTTCCATTACAACAGGATATTTGCTTTCTCTAACCTCCTTTACCTGCACAGCATTGTACTTTTGTTGCCAAGTATGCTTGCCGAAATAGGAACTATCTCACGACTAAGAGGAGTAAACCTTTGACAGTACAAAGGATTAAATCACTCATTAATTGAGGCTTAATAGTTGTATTATCGACTTATTGTCGCACTTATGAACGTATGTTGTACTGCGTTATTATTTGTAAATTTCATTGATTACAAACTCAATTGCTTTATCACCAGTTGATTTTAAGTCACTTTTAAGCTTTGAGCAAAACAAATGTTCTTCAATAGGGTAATCAAACTTAACATCAGGAGTAATACCTACCCTTTCATAAGAAACACCTCCGTTGTCAGTATAAATCTCATTTGATAAATAAAAACTCCAACCATTGGGTAATCTTTTTTCTAAGATGTCTGAAAACACCCCCATTGTTTTTGAACCTAACCTAATTGAATTGTCGAACTCTAAGGAACTTAAAACTAAAATTTCAGAAGCACTTGATGTCATTTGACTCGTAAGAATAAATAATTTTGTATTGGAATTAATTTTAGAAGGTGAAACTGAGATTTTTTGTTCCTGCGTAAAATTCGAATTTACCTTTGCTTTCTTTGAGAATACAGGTACATCTTTTGAAGTAAAATGATTAAGTATCTCTAGAGCAACAGCATCATGACCACCAACATTAAACCTTAAATCCAAGATGATAGCTTTCACCTCTTTGAATTGAGTAATCACAGAATCCATTAGAACTTTAATTGCCTCTACCTCGTTCTTTTCATGATTTTGATTACCATGCATTTCTTTAAAATAAGCAAACAAATAATCATAGCCAGTAAGAGAATCAGGTAGGTTATAATCTGCAAAGAATAGCATGCTATTTATTTGAAGATAACCCACATCTGAATTTATCTCCCCCCAACTACATAAACCATTTCCCTCCATATCTTTTCCGTAATATTTTGGAGTTTCCACATAGTGATTCAACAGTGAATTTCTTAATCCACCAACAGTAGCTAATGTCTGTGTACTCTTATCATCAAAGGATTGATTATTATTATCTGGTAAGGAATTTTCATATTTTTCCAAAAGTGTTTCAGATGCTCGAACATCTGCATGACCATCATTAAGGGTTGCAACTATCTCCTTTAAGGTGCAATAAAGCTCATAATCGGTAGAGCTATTATTAATTTTTGGTTTATATACACTATAAATGCTATCCCAATCGACATCTCTAATTTCAAAGAATGCATAATTTTCTTTGAATGTATACCAAAATACATCAAAGTTATATTCTGCATTATTAAAACGTGATGAATCAATATCAATGTCAGGGATTTCTGCAACCTTATAGTATTTATAAATGGTTATTCCAGACCGTATATACAACGTATCTTTCGAAGAAATATTCAAAATATCTTTTAACTCAAATTCTTCTCTACTCACAATATTTCGAGGAATTACTGAAATTTCAGTGATATCGTATGAATTAACAGTGCTATCATTTATTTCAATTACTTCCCCATATCCACACTTCTGCCATATCCCATTAAATGACAAATTTTTCACAGTATTAGTAGAATTACAACTAACTATTAAGATGGAATAAATTATAATCCCAACTGTTATTATCTTATTTTTCATTTACAAGTATTTTTGTTGCAATGTATTACTTTATTATCCAGTAGCAGTCAAGCTAATGCAGTACAACGGTTAGCGTATGGCAAGTTGGGCAATTTCTTGCACTTACTTGTCAATTTGCACGAGCCGAAGCTTTTGTTTTAGTTACAATTCAACTCCATATCTAAATAGCCTAAACAAAAGTTTTGGCGGTGTTTAAAGGTAGGGATAAGTTTCGAATCAGATTCACGCCCAATTTGACACATTGTTGAACTAAATCCCTACGGTATAGCTTTTTTAAAAGCACTCTAGATATCATTGTGTTTAATATTTCGAAAAAGTAATATGTTTAAATTATGGAGCCTCCTATTTTTTATATTTAGCGCAATTTCAAAATTTTTCACATCGCAATTCGTATATTTGTTTTTATGAAATCGTTTGCAGAGTAATTCAAAGACTCTCCAACTCCCTGAATATCAATAGCGAAAATTACAAACCCGTCGATAAGTACATAGCGCAAAAATTCCGCAATATTTGACCGGGGTGTAGTTCAACATGAACTCATCGCTGGGTCTTGCAGACCGCTCATAGTTCTATTTATTATTGCTTAACGAATCGTTTTGTTATTTTTCTATTTATTAAACTGATTGATATAAAATAATCTCCTGTTGCAAGATTAGAAATGTTTATATTCTGACAATCTAATTTGTTATCCAATAAAACATTTTTTACAACTCGCCCATTTATGTCGAAAATTATTATTGAATTAATGTTTGAATTACTTTCGCTTTTAATAGATAAATATTCAGTTGTTGGATTTGGATATATTTTAATTTTATCACTCTCTCTAAAATTATTTATAGACATAGTTGAAATAGCCTCTAATTTCTTAATCTTGTTATCAGATGTGTCAACCACCCAAAAACATGTACCATCATAAGCAATATCCGTAGCATTGCAATCAATCATATATTTCCAATACTCTTCAGTTCCATTTGTTGTAGTGATTATATTTCCTCCGTGTCGAATAGCCCAAATTGAGTCAGAAACTATGGTCATACCAACTAAATGTGTGCAGCATAGTTCATTGGTATTATTTTCGCCATCTATCTCAATCAAGCATGGTCCATAACCTCCATTATATGAAATATAAAATTTCCCATTTAAGTATTCTAAGCCCCATAAATCACCAGAATTAAGATTAGAAGCTGAACCTATAATTTTAACTGAATCAATCTTATTTCCATTTGATTTGTCAACTTGATATAAATAATAAACTGGATATGATGAAGTGTTTATTGTTGTATCGCCAACTATATCAGTATTCAAAGCCCACATTGTATCATTTACGAATGTTATCCCTGTTATTTTTGCGTTTTCAACTTTAATTGAATCAAGGGTTTGTCCAGTAGGACTTGATTCATAAATCCATCCATTTTCATTGTCGCTAATCCAAAAATTTGCACCATCAAATGTCAAACCGCATGAATTTGAAGTCGGAGAATTAAATTCATAAATCACATTTAGTGTATCACTTTGGCTAAATGCAATATTTAATCCTATACTCATTATAATTCCAACTGTTAGTATTTTTCTTTTCATGATTTTATTATTATGGTTAGTAATTACTGTTATCGATTTCTAAATTCTGACTAACGTACAATTAGTCTTTGCTTTACAGTTGTTTATGTTTTATTCAAATATATCAATTTCCCCCATTTAATCCTAACGTTGAGTATATGTAACGTAAGTGGCTTTAAAGCAATCATTTATCAAATTTTGCTCTGAGCTAAATTTACGATTAGACACAAATTCAATATTTTAAACTAGAGCGTCAAATCGTAGATTTTGCGTGGCTTATGAAACGCTCAAATGTCTCGTAAACCACTGATTCCCTTATGCACTATATTATGCAGTGTTAGGGCACGTTTTAAGATCCTAGAATCCTTTCAGTAACAAAGACAATAAAATCTGTATAATTATCTTGTTGTTTTATAGTTTATTAATGTTTCTCTTTTGTTAAATTATTTTTAGCCTCCCGAACGACCACTCCAATTAGCAATAATATTAAGATTAAAGAAGCCGCAAATGATATTTTTTTCCCTGTATAATATGAACTTGGCTTGAAACTAAACTCAATAGTATGCTCACCTTCCGGAATAACCATGGCACGCAGAACATAATTAGCCCTAAAATGTTCTGCTGATTTATCATCAATAGTAACATTCCAACCTATCGGGTAATATATCTCAGAAAATACTGCTATTTGTTTTGAGGAAGACTTAGAATAGTATTTCAAATAATTCGGTTTATAAGT
The DNA here is from genome assembly GCA_034780735.1 of Hyalogyrina grasslei. NCBI lineage: Eukaryota > Metazoa > Mollusca > Gastropoda > Hyalogyrinidae > Hyalogyrina > Hyalogyrina grasslei. The sequence continues at coordinate 4,674 of JAUZSW010791002.1, forward strand.
ATCTAATTTAATTGTTGCTAACGAATCAAAAGAAATATTCAAACCGTTAATGATTTTAGAAAACCGTTTGTCAATTACTGCTTCTTTTTTAGTCGATATTTCTGCTAAAATCTCATTTTCTTCATTAGCATTTTCAACAATTCTATAATTCTGTACAAACCATGCATTACCATTACTATTTGGATTTTTTATTGGAGGGGCTTGCGGGTTATAAATAAAGTATTTTGTATTTAGCATATTCAACACCTCAGTTTTAGATAAAACACTGTCAATATTGTTTAAACCGCTTTTTTGTAGCGAACCAATCAGATTTTGCATATCTCTGTAAATGTGGTTTTCAATAAGTTCCTGATAACGTCGCATTTTTGCACCATGGTATCCACCTAATGATTTATGGAAATAAGAAGTTGATGCATCATTAAAAGGGTCTGTTACAAGACTTAACACCTTGTAATTTGGGTCTTTATCTTGCAGTATTTTTTTATCGGCTTGTGATGGGGTGAAAGGTACAATATAATCTCTTTTAGAGACAAAATTATCTTTGTTTAGGTATCTTTTATCTACGCCCCACATATCGAAAAGAATAAGCAATCCGAGTGCTGCAATGACATATTCCTTTTTAAGTCTCTTTTGAACATAAAACCATAACGAACCGAAGGCTAATGCTATAAATAAGAATGACCGAATTGCATCGCGTCGCAAAAGCATTGCTCTGTCCGATTGCATTGCATTAACTAATTCTGTTGCCCCTTCTTTGAGGTAGCGTTCATCATAAGAGGACTCAAAGTCGAAAAGCGATGTGCCGAATAAATAGAAGAAAAGTGTTAATCCGCCTGTTATTCCAAAAGAATATAGCAATGCTTTAGTAATTTTCTTTTTATCAAGGCCTCCTTTTATAATTTTATCAACTGCTAGGATTGCTAAAAGAGGCATCGTAAATCCAGCTATAATTAGAGCTTTTGTAACAGCACGGAATTTATTGTAACTTGGCAGGTAATCCAGAAAGAAATTTGTAATGTTTGGGACGTTTTTCCCGTATGCAAATATCAAGGACAAAATAGTCGCAAATAAAAGCCACCAGCGGTATTTTTTATCGACAATAAAAAGGCCCAATATGAATAAAAAACATATAATGGCACCAACATATACAGGACCAGCTGTATTAGGTTGTTTACCCCAATAAGTTGGCATTTGTTTAATAGCTTTCTTTGCATTTGATTTTCCCTGAAATTTACTAAGTAGCTCATAAGTTTCAGAATCTGTTGGTAATTCGCTTATAGTAGAACCACCCATAAAATTTGGGATAAGAAGGGTAAAAGACTCCCCAATTCCATAACTCCACCGTGTTGCATAATCTCTGTCAAGCCCAGAGGTTCTGTTATCTGCATTCGTGGATAATTCCGATTTTCCACGAATAGAATATTTACCATATTCCTTGGTTGTAAGAAAACTTCCCATATTACTTCCAATTGCTAGTAAAACAGCAATTATTAGGACCCCAATCGCAGTTGAGAACTGCTTTATTTGCTTCTCTTTAATGGCATATCCCAGTTCAGATAATCCGAATATTAGGGCAATGATTAAAGTATAATATGTCATTTGTAGGTGGAAAACAAGAATCTGTAAGCCCAATGCTAGTCCAAACATTAGTGCCCCCCATATATATTTCCCTCGAAATGCCAAGTGAATGCCACCGATAATTAGGGGCATATAACCCAATGCCATAACTTTGGAATTGTGACCAGCTACAATGATTATAAATAAATATGAAGAGAAACAATATGCTATAGCTCCCACTATGCATAACCACCTGTCGACATTAAAAGCCAATAATGCAAGATAAAAACCCAGCAGGTATAAAAACACAAAACTAACAGGCCGCCAACCAAACAGCATGAGTCCGCTATGTATCTTGCGAAGTAGGTTTGAAGGATAGGTTGTTGAAACCATATAACCAGGCATACCACAAAATGTCTGATTTGTCCAAAGAGCATTTTCACCGGTTTCGTTTCTATAATCAACGAGTTCTTTTGATTGGCCTATATGCATGGAAATATCGTGCTGACTAACAGTTTTACCTGCAAGTGCGGGATACATATATGCGATAGCTAGTAATAAGAAAATCATTATTGCTAGAGATATCGAGAATAGGTCTTTATAGTATTTTTTCATATAGAAGTTGTCTAAAATTCACCTTTTAAAGAAATAGAAAATACAATAATATTCAAAGCCTTCCAGTACATTTTGAAATTAGTTTCATATAATAAAGGTTTATGATTATTACGATGCGCTTATGTGCCCTAACGGTGTTGCAAGCGACGAATTAATTCGAAATTTGCAAATTTATTTGTAATAAAGCAAGCAACGAATGAAAAATTATTCCAGAGGGTGCGAGTCCCTTATGGGTGGGATTAATGCCCTAACCATTAGTAAGTCGCAAGGTGGCTTGGGGCAAGCCATACACTGAATGAAGCGAGACTACAAAGTTTGGTACTGATACTTCTGCTGTGCTCAGCATAAACTATACAGAAATTGAATATGAGGCATAGACCATTTCTGGCATAAAAATCCTACTTTCAACTCCAAGTATGTTTAACGTGTCTCAATAGCTTGGACATACATTTGGTGAATAATACTTTTGCCAGGCTTGAATAAGCACATTAGCATCTAAACAATATTTTTTGTCTGTCATGCTCATCTATACATTTGTGCTTCAAGTTTCGGGAATTTATTCACTTTAACATTTAATAAATTGCTTGCCTGAGTTGGTTCAATATATCCTCCACGAAAAGCGTCTAATACCGTTTGCGTAAACAATCTACTATTTCTATTTAGTTGCAATAAGAAGTAATTAGGGCCTCCTGGCTTTTCCTTTTGTTTTTGTCTTGCTTTTCTTTCAGCTTCTCTTTTTAGAAACTCATTAAACTCAAAATCAGCTTCTATCTTAAGTTTCTTGTATGAATTCAACGAGATGATATTTAGATTTAAAGTTCTTACTAGGAGAGCAAAAGAGCTTACTCCAATATTTTTTGCATTATTAAAGACTTCCTTTGCATTGGCAAATACTTTTTGTTCAAGATTTTTAATGAATTCCGTTGGCATTAAGGCATTTGCTGCAACTTCATTGCAAAATAATTCTATTGGATTATAGTCCTCTGCTTTTTTTATTGAAGGTTCCAAGTCATTTGAAATACCTGTCTCAGCAATCCAAATGTGTGCAAGTTCATGAACTAAAGTAAATAATTGTGGTGCATTCCAATCATCCGAATTAACAAAAACAAATGGTGCATAATTGTCAGCGATTGCAAAACCTTGAATTTCGTTAGAATCCAATTTTAATCTTGAATGAATAAAACTAGTCCTTGAAATGTATATACCATTAGATTCAGCTCCATTAATCCATTCTAAAATCGGATTATTAATTTTATAAGCTAGTGGGTTAATATTTAATACTCTAAGTATATCTTGAGCTACTGCAATTGGATTATCCTTTAAAGAAAATTTTCCAACAAATGGAACAAAATCTTCATTGTTATCTTCATTTACTTCACTAATCCAAGCTTGCTTTTGCTGAATTTCACGAATAATGAATATCGAAGATGTGCTTAATACTTTTGACCCCGCTTTTCTGAAATCTTGTAGTGGTTGGAAATCATTTGGAATGTCGGGTAAAAAAAATAACGCAAAAGGTCTTTTGTATGCCTTAGCTAAGTTTTGAGCTTGTCTTATTGTTGGAAAGCTTTCTCCTGCTTCCCATTCTCTAAATTTATCAACAGATACAGCAACTTTAGATGCAGCAATTTCTTCAGCCATCTTAGCTGATTATCTTGCCCATTTAAAGACTTTTGTTGTTATGAATGCTCTCTCTCTGCCATATTCTACAAAAATACAATTTTATGTTTTAATTCAATATTTATTTTTATACTATCTGTTTTTTTAGCATGACCGCTAACGTATGGTAATACTTGAAGATGTGGCTACATTGTCTTTCGGGCTTCACACAAACTCGTTGCCAAGTATGCATGCCGAAATAGGAACTATCTCACGACTAAGAGGAGTAAACCTTTGACAGCACAAAGGATTAAATCACTCATTTACTGAGGTTTAATAGTTATATTATCGACTTATTGTCGCACTGATATATGCGTGTTAGCGGTTGTTATTGCTTAACGAATCGTTTGGTTATTTTTCTATTTATTAAACTGATTGATATAAAATAATCTCCTGTTGCAAGATTAGAAATGTTTATATTCTGACAATCTAATTTGTTATCCAATAAAACATTTTTTACAACTCGCCCATTTATGTCGAAAATTATTATTGAATTAATGTTTGAATTACTTTCGCTTTTAATAGATAAATATTCAGTTGTTGGATTTGGATATATTTTAATTTTATCACTCTCTCTAAAATTATTTATAGACATAGTTGAAATAGCCTCTAATTTCTTAATCTTGTTATCAGATGTGTCAACCACCCAAAAACATGTACCATCATAAGCAATATCCGTAGCATTGCAATCAATCATATATTTCCAATACTCTTCAGTTCCATTTGTTGTAGTGATTATATTTCCTCCGTGTCGAATAGCCCAAATTGAGTCAGAAACTATGGTCATACCAACTAAATGTGTGCAGCATAGTTCATTGGTATTATTTTCGCCATCTATCTCAATCAAGCATGGTCCATAACCTCCATTATATGAAATATAAAATTTCCCATTTAAGTATTCTAAGCCCCATAAATCACCAGAATTAAGATTAGAAGCTGAACCTATAATTTTAACTGAATCAATCTTATTTCCATTTGATTTGTCAACTTGATATAAATAATAAACTGGATATGATGAAGTGTTTATTGTTGTATCGCCAACTATATCAGTATTCAAAGCCCACATTGTATCATTTACGAATGTTATCCCTGTTATTTTTGCGTTTTCAACTTTAATTGAATCAAGGGTTTGTCCAGTAGGACTTGATTCATAAATCCATCCATTTTCATTGTCGCTAATCCAAAAATTTGCACCATCAAATGTCAAACCGCATGAATTTGAAGTCGGAGAATTAAATTCATAAATCACATTTAGTGTATCACTTTGGCTAAATGCAATATTTAATCCTATACTCATTATAATTCCAACTGTTAGTATTTTTCTTTTCATGATTTTATTATTATGGTTAGTAATTACTGTTATCGATTTCTAAATCCTGACTAACGTAAAATTAGTCTTTGCTTTACAGTTGTTTATGTTTTATTCAAATATATCAATTTCCCCCATTTAATCCTAACGGTTAGTATAAGAAGCGTTTTAATGCTTTTTATACATTGTTGTGTTTATTATTATTAACTGAAGTGAGTGTTTTCATTAGTGTAAGATACATACTCCTACCTAATTAGATGAGATGTATTTTTTTGTAAGTACAGAGTTATCGTTTATCACATTTATCAAGATTAATCCATCATAATCAAGATTAAAATTGAGTGTATTTGTAAACGTATTACTATAAATTAATTGACCGCTAACTGAATAGATGTTCATTACTGATGGCAATGCATTATGTGTCTTAACCACTCCTTTATTTTGATAATATTCTATCGTAATGTTTGAATTAATTACATCTGTTTCGGTTATGCTCGTTAAATTATTAAAAACATATTCTGAAGTTCCTATTCCCCAAAAACCTGCATCTACGTGCAATTCATTCCCAATAAAATGAGCATTATAAGTTGTGTCATTAGGTATAATTGTGGTGTCAATGCTTGATATATTATGTCCTGAGTACCATATTCTTAGTCTGTTCCCATCCAAGAAAGGAGTTATTGCGAATACTTCTGCACCAAAGTTTCCATCTGTCCAAGTAAAATCACTACGCGTATGAATAGGCAGCGTATCATGATACCATTGATTAATATCTCCATAAGATTTGAATTGATGCAGCGCAACTTGCTTCCAATTATTACCAAAAACATTTTGAGCAACATCCGTAAAAAGATAAATAGTGTCTCCAATCATAACGGGTGAAGGAGTTGATAATCCTTGATAGTTATTTCCGTTTTGATAAACACCTGTAGGAAGTTTTGCAGTTTGAGTTGTATCAATAAAGTTAACGCCATCAATACTACGAACCAACCCAATACTAAAACCGCCAAGAGAACTAGCTGCAGCATAAAAGAGATACAAGGTATCATCTTTTACCATTACCCCAGGTTCTGCCACTATAATGTCCATCCAATTGTAATTAGGTGATGGTTCTAATACCGGACTGGCATCCATTTGCCAAGTAATTCCATCTGGGGAAGTTGCATGAGAAATTTTAAATAGATAAGCATTATTTATAGTATAAACAGTATTGTACATATGGTATTCTTCTTTGTAAAATACAACACTTGGGGTTTCAACACCACCACCATAATATGTTCCCGAATCTGCTTCAAGTACTGGTGAAGTAGGATATAAAGCACAACTGTAGCCATCATTAGAAAGCCATCGATAAATACTAATCGTATCATTCGGATGAGTCAAGCCTCCCTCTACTCCAGAAGTGTACATAATATACTGTCCATTTTCTTTTAAAACGCAGGGGTCATTCCACGGTACACCTACAATCTCATCACCATAGTTGATTACTGGATTTTGAGCGTATGGTGTAAATTGAGGAAAAAAAGCAGTGTCGAGCTGTGAGAATAAAGGGCAAGAAACCATTAACATAAGGGTGATAACTATCGTTTTCATTTTTTTCATTTTTGAATTAATCCTAACGACTGGAATATGGGACGGCGGGCTTTTCGGAGTGCCAAACTCAGAACAACTGACCCAAGGAAATTATTATTTTTTAAGCATTTGATTTATAATTATATAAAGGAATATTGTTATTTT
>JAUZSW010792113.1:0-11549 GCA_034780735.1 Hyalogyrina grasslei
TATTCAAAAAATCATGCGAGTTATGCATGATTTTTTGTACGTACAAAAAGCATTATTTTTTGCGTAATTCGTCGCGAATTTCTGTGAGTAAAAGAATATCTTCTGCTGGTTTTTTTTCCTTCTTTTCTTCTGTTTTTTTGAAGCGATTGATTTGTTTGATGACGATAAACAGTGCAAAAGCAATAATAATAAAATTGAAGAGCGTATTGAGAAATAATCCATAGTTGATTGTGATTGCTTCTGCTGTGTCAGTTGCTTGCTTTAGAGTGATTGTTAATTCATCAAAGTTTACACCGCCAACAAGTAATCCGATGCCAGGCATGATAATATCATTTACAAAGGATGTTACAATTTTGCCAAAAGCAGCACCAATAACAATACCAACCGCCATATCAATCACATTTCCTTTGATTGCAAATTCTTTAAACTCTTTGAAAATCTTTATCATACTATGTAAAATAATAATTATAGTTATTTATATAATATCAAATTGATTATGTTTTATCAATGACGTATTTGATAATAGGAGGTTTTATTGTACAATCAAAATAGTATTATTATAAAATATATTATGAATAAAGATAAAGGGATATTATATATGGTTGCAACACCAATTGGAAATTTGAGTGACATTACATTTCGTGCAATTGATACGTTAAATAATGTAGATATGATTGCATGTGAGGATACACGTGTGACAAAGAAATTATTGGATTATTATGATATTGACACAAAGGTGATTACGTATCATCAACACACAAGGGATGATAAAGCAAAAAATATTATTGATGATATTGTAAGTGGAAAAAATGTGGCAATTGTGACAGATGCTGGTACGCCAGGCGTAAGTGATCCGGGTAACAAGCTTGTAGCATTGGCTGTTGCGCATGATATTAAAATAGAGCCAATTCCAGGAGCATCGGCAATGAGTGCAGTTGTGTCGGTTGCAGGAATTGATATGCAAAAATTTATGTTTATGGCATATCCGCCGCACAAAAAAGGGCGTCAAACATTTTTTGAACGTGTGTCAGAAAGTGAAGTGCCGGTGGTATATTATGAGAGTGTGCATCGCGTCATTAAAAACCTTACATTATTGCAAGAAATAGCACCGCAAATAAATATTATTCTTGGTCGTGAATTAACAAAAATGCATGAAGAGATTGTGCGAGGAGGTGTTGGTGATGTGATTGCATATTTTGGAGAAAATAAAGATAAAATAAAAGGAGAATTTGTTGTTATTGCATATCAATAAAAAAAATGTGTGTACCTTTTAAGGTACCTTAAAAGGTACACAAAATAAAAACTCCTCACTTGTGAGGAGTTTTTTTGGCTTTGATTAAATATAGCTCTAACGTCGTCGAGTTAAAATGAGTGTAACAACTGCTCCAATAAGCGCACCTACACCGACAGCAACGCCAACTGATTTTTCTGGATTATCTTGCACATATGTTCGAGCGTTTTCGTGTGTTTCTACAGCTTTTGTTTTTGCAGCATCAGTAGCGTCTGCAACACGTGTTTTTGCAGCATCATATCTTGCTACCGCAGCATCTTTTGCATCAGTATAAGCGCCCACACCATCCGCTACTAGTTTGTCAGCTTTCTTTGCAGTATCTGCAGTCGCTTTTGTGATAGGTCCTGTTTTTGTTGCCATATAATTATATTATATTAATTAGTGATTATAATTGTTTGTTTTTTTGCATCAGTCCTGTAATGAGTGCAACAATAAAAACAATTGTTCCAATGATTAAAAAGCCAAACCATGCACCAAATCCACTCACTTCGCCCAGCCAAAGAGATAAGCCAGTAATTGCAAATACAAAGCCAATCAGACCGAGTAATATGATAGCAAAAAGCATGACAGCATTTTGTAAAATTTGATTTGCAGCTTCTTTGGCTTGGTCAAGTGTTTGGTCTACGAGATCTCTCGCACGATCAAGAATATTTTGTTGTGCAATTTGCAGAAATGAATTAAGAATTTCTGAAAAAGCGCTCATAAATGTCGGTTCTGGAGCTTCGGATTGTTCGACAGGTGTCTCTGGTGTTATTTCTGTCATAATATTTTCTTAGTATTTAAGTATTGCAAGTATACCATAAAGCAACAAAAAATCAACATATTCACGATGTGAATATGTTGATTTGTTCATTGTTTTAGATGAGATTAATTGCTCATCTGGAGTGTCTTTAAAAAAGACAATGCAATTTCTGCAGTGAGAGATGTGTGGTCACCGTTTAGAGTGCCGTCAGAGTACTCGATTGCAAATATTTTTGATGCTGTTAAAACATCGTATTTTTTAGCTGCATCTAATAATCTTCGGTATCTTACTGGATGGAGTTTTTTTACGGCATTGAGTAATATGGTGTAAAAATCATCTTTCTGGTAGGCTTGAAGCGCACATTCGCACAGGTGTTCGTCGTAATTATGAGCCTTTAATTGAGACAATGCTAATTCTTTACTGAGAACGCCAGATACAATTGATGCTGTAAGAATATGCTTGTTGTAATTTGTCATTTCAAAAATGACTGTAAAGTGTTCATCAGTAAGTTGACCCTTTGTTTGTGTGAAGGTATGTAGGGCGTGTTCATAATAATTTTTACCCTTATAATTTCCAGCGTATATTAATGCGCTAAAGGATTGTGCAACATACTGTGCTTCGACAGCTGTGAGTACTTGTTGAGTCATAATTATCTCCTATATTGTTAAGGTAATCTTTAGCAGTCAACGTGCGTCGCATAAATTGCGAACTTGATACTATAACAGAAAATAAAGATTTTGTCAATAACCTGATTGAATTAATAATTGACTTTTTGGCGTCTATACGTTAATGTACGTATAAATTAATTGTTCCTTAAGATTTGCGCATAAAGCGTCATCTCGTATAACAAAATGGAGACAGATATGACAGATGCAGGGGCGTTAGGAAAAGAACGAACCATCAGACCTCTGTATGGAGTGTCTGATGAGCGCATGAGTGATCGAGAGACTATCATTCCAGCGGTACATGATAATTACGTTGCAATGTTACAAAAAAAGTTGCAAATGGAACGACGGGAAAATCATTCATTAAGTGTTGAAAATAGTCGGCTCAGAGAGTTGGTAGATAAGGATTCTCTTACAGGACTTTATAATCAGCGATATTTGGAGGATGCTGTTGAAAAAAGAGTTGCACGTGAGAGAAGACAAGGTCGCTCGTGGGGCATACTCATGATTGATATTGACTTATTTAAGTCAGTCAATGATAAATATGGACATCCTGTAGGAGATGCTGTGTTGAAAAATGTAGCGCAAATGCTCCAATGTATATCGCGAGGCTCTGATATTGTTGTGAGATATGGCGGTGAGGAGTTTTGCATTATTGTTTTTGATGTTCATGAACTTGCTGAACTTGCAGATTTTGCAGAGCGACAGCGCAAGGCTATAGCTGTCACAGCAACCAAACATAATGGGCAAGATATTTTTGTAACCGTCAGTGTTGGTGCGTGCTTTGTTCCAAATGATAGTGCGATGGAGCTAAAGCAGGTTATAAAATATGCTGATGATGCTCTGTACAAGGCCAAGAATGAGGGTCGTGATCGTGTGATTGTTCTAGATCGTCGTAAGACAATTCGGATAAATCATGACTTATAGTAATCACTAGTAACAACTGCAATTTAACTAAGTTGCAGTGGTTTTTTATTTGCACAAACGATGTATTTCATCTATCCTAAAAATAGATAATAACAAAATTAATTTTATGAATAAAAACTTTTATATTACAACAACATTACCTTATGTAAATGCACAGCCACATATTGGTTTTGCAAGTGAGATTGTGTATGCAGATGTACGTGCGCGATTTGAGAAGCTCATTGGCAATGACGTTATTTTTAATACAGGGACAGATGAACACGGTGCAAAAATTTTGCAAAATGCTACCGATGCAGATGTGGAGCCTCAGAAGTATGTAGATGAATATGCTGCAAAATTTGATGAACTCAAAGCGATGTTGAATTTAAGCTATACGCATTTTATTCGTACAACAGATGCGCATCATCAAAAAGCTGCACAGGAGCTGTGGCGTAGAGTTGATGCAAATGGATATATTTACAAAAAGCAATACAGTATAAAGTACTGCGTTGGGTGTGAACTCGAAAAAACTGACAGTGAGTTATAAGATGGATATTGTCCACTTCATCCAGGAAAAGATTTAGATTTTATTGAAGAAGAAAACTATTTTTTTAAGTTTAGTGCTTTTGGGGATAAATTATTGAAACTGTACAAAGATAATCCAGAATTTGTTGTACCAAAAAAGAGACTGAATGAAATTAGTGCTTTTGTAGAGCGTGGATTGCAAGATTTTTCTATTTCGCGTGTAGCAGATAAGATGCCATGGGGTGTGCCAGTGCCAAGTGATGACTCGCAAGTTATGTATGTGTGGTTTGATGCACTTACAAATTACATTTCAACACTTGGTTGGCCAGAAGACGCTGAAAATTTTGAGAAATTTTGGGGCACAAAAGAATCTCCAAACGCAATTCAGATTGCTGGAAAAGATAATTTACGTCAGCAAAGTGCAATGTGGCAAGCAATGCTCATGGCCGCAGATTTACCAACAAGTAAACAAGTTTTTATAAATGGATTTATAGGAGTAGATGGGCAAAAGATGAGCAAATCAATTGGAAACGTCATTGCTCCGAGTGAAATGGTTGAACGTTATGGGATTGACGGCACAAGATATTTACTCCTCACGAAAGGAAATTTTGGAGAAGATAATGATATCTCATGGGAAAAACTAGACGCAAAATACAATGCAGACTTAGCAAATGGACTGGGCAATTTAACAGCAAGAATTATTACACTTGCAGGAGATATTCAATATGATATACCTGATGTTGACGGAGTGCAGTTGCAGTCTGATGTAGATGTCATGTCGCTCAATGGTGCACTAGAAAAAATTTGGAAAACGGTGGGTGAAGCAAATAAATATATAGAAGAAACAAAACCATGGGAACTGCGTAAGAAAGATGAAAAGGAATTTGAAATTGTAATGAAAAAGTTGTTAGTTGACTTGCATATAATTGCAATTTTAGTGCAACCATTTCTACCAAAAACATCACAAAGGATTTTAGAGGCACTAGAAAATCGCGAACGAGTTATCTTGTTTGAAAGACTAGTATGAATGACTGGGATAAAATTCATGAATTATATTATAGTAAATCAAGTTGGATTAATAAATATAATCCGTCAGCAAAAGAATTATTAAAATATTTAGATGGCAATTCAAATATTTTGGATATTGGAGGAGGACAAGGACAAGATGCACAGCTCTTTGCAAATAATGGCCATAGGGTTACTTTGCTGGACGGTTCACGACAAGCTATCAAATATGCAAATAAGAGATTGAAGGGTATGGATATAAATTTTGTACAACATGAATTAAATAGTGGTAAGCTACCTTTTAATAATAATGTATTTGATGCTATATATGCCCATCTTTCATTGCATTATTTCAATGAAAAAAGAACGAGAGATATTTTTGAAGAAATGAATAGGGTGCTTAAAAAACAAGGAATAATATTTTTGGTATGTAATACACAAAAAGATGAAGAAACAAAAGATAGAAAAAATGTGCAGCTAGAGAATAACTTTTATAAAATGTCAGATGGACAGGAAAAAAGATATTTTTCAGTGAAAGATTTTAGAATGTTTACAAATAATTTATTTAAAGAAATTATTTGTGATGATAAGGCTGTTACATATAAAGATGGTGATAAAGGGCTTAGTAGATTCATTGGTATAAAAATATAATCAAATATTATTACTATCACGTTACATAGCATGATAGCAGACGAAAAATTTATGATAGATTCACACGCACATGTTCATGATGAAAAATTTGATGATGACCGTGAGGAGATGATTGGTCGGTTTTTTGATGATGGGTTAGAGGCGGTTGTTACGATTGGCACAAATGAACAAACAGTACAAAAAGCAATCGCATTGGCAGAAAAATACGATAATATTTATGCGACAATTGGACTACATCCTTTACATTTGTTTGAGTGTAGTAGCTGTGGTGAGGAAAATCAATCGGTTGAAAAATTTGATTATCAAAAATATCTGAAATTTGCAAAAAATGACAATGTGGTAGCGATTGGTGAGGTAGGGCTAGATTATCATCATTTTGGTGACGGAGATGATGTAGAAAAAATGAAAGAAGAACAAGTGAGAGTGTTGGTTGAGTTTATTAAAATTTGTAATGAAGTGGAAAAGCCAATAATAATTCACTGTTGGGATGGATATGGTGAATTATTGGAAATTTTGAAAAATAATACAGTACAAAAAAGAGGTGTAATTCACAGTTATATTGGTAGCTGGAAGAATGCTCAAAAATTTATAGAGTTAGGATTTAAAATTGGTTTGAACGGAATCGCAACTTACGGTGAATCATATGACAAGCTTATGAGGAATATTGATTTGAGCGATGTGCTCATTGAGACAGATGCGCCATATTTGCCACCACGTCCATTGCCACGAGAAAATAGGTGTGAGCCAAGGGATGTAAGATTGGTTGCAGATAAAATTGCACAAGTAAAAGAAATCGATGTTGAGCAGGTTATTGAGCAAACAACAAAAAACACTAAAGAGTTATTTGATATATAAACGTAGTGACAGAATAGTGTTCTGTCACTACAGATGTGAATTATTTGATATAAAAAGAAAAACACACTACATGTAGTGTGTTTTTATAATATTCAGACACAAGTAGTGGTGTTGACGAAAAAATGTGAGGTGGTACAATTATAAACCCTAAGTAATTAATAATAAATATATGACAGAAATATTTGAAGAAGACATGATGTTTGACGCATACTTTAATCGACAGCCAGTAATTGGTGAGAAAGTGATTGATCGTGAATTTACGGTTTATCAATCAAATAAATTTACAAAGAAAAAACTTTCTGCACTTTACAAAAATAAGTGGTTAGTGCTTTTCTTCTATCCAGCAGATTTTACATTTATTTGTCCTACAGAATTAGAGGACTTGGCAGAATCCTATACAAAACTCAAGAAAATGGGTGTAGAAGTAGTTAGTGTTTCAACTGACACAGAGTTTACACACAAAGCATGGCATGATACTTCAGAAGCGATTGGCAAGGTAAAATTTCCGATGGCAGCTGACCCAACAGGACAAATTTGTCGTGACTTTGGTGTGATGATTGAAGAAGAGGGATTGGCACTCCGTGGAACATTCATCATAAATCCAAAAGGAGAATTAAAAGCGATGGAGGTCCATGATAATAGTATTGGGCGTGATGCAGATGAATTAGTAAGAAAAATTCAAGCAGCACAGTTTGTAGAAAAAAACAATGGACAAGTGTGTCCAGCAAAATGGACGCCGGGAAAAAAGACTTTAAAGCCAGGTATTAATTTGGTAGGCAAAATATAATAACCTGTAGGGACAGGTCTTGTGCCTGTCTGTATATTAGCAATAGACGTCCACACAGGACACCATTGTAGAATTTATAGACAAAGAGGGGGCATCTGTGTAATTACAGACAGTTGCCTCTTAATTTGACCTCAAAAACAGTAAAAATATAAATAAAATGTAAAGTATATTGAAAACTACTAACTAATCTACCTGCCTACCGGCAGGCAGGCTAATTACTAAAATACTAAACAATATGACAATAACAAAAATTCAAAAAAGAAATAAAGACGTTGTAGATTTTGATAGAGTGCGTATTGAACGTGCTATTGGTAAGGCGTGTGAAGATGTTGGTGAAGTAGAAAAAGATTTTATTGTACCGCTTACAGATGATATTATTCATGATTTAGAACATTCTTTTGATGATGATTGTCAGGAGCAATCACCAACAGTTGAAGATGTACAGGATGTAGTAGAGCGACACTTAGTGAGCGCTAACAGATATGAAGTCGTGAAAGCATACATACTCTACAGAGCAAGTCATAATGAGGATCGTGTTGCCAAAGAGAGCAATTTGAAAGAGCAATTTGAACAACATACTTTAAAAGTAATAAAGGATGGTAAGGTGCGAGAGAATTTTGATATTAATAAAATTAAAAAAGTACTTGATCGAGTGACAATTGGATACAAGCGAAAATGTACATTCAAGGTATTTATGGAAGCATTTAAGAGAAATATTGTAGAGGATATTAAAACAGCGGACATTAATAAATTGATGATTAAAACGTGTATTGATTTGGTGAGTGTAGAAAATATTCATTGGCAACATGTTGCAGCGAGAATTTTTGTGAGTAATCTGTACAAAGAGGCAACGCGTAATCGTAAAATGTCGATGAAGGAATTGTACACACCACAGGCGTACAAAAATCTTTTTGATGAGTATGTCAAAAAAGAATTATATTATAAAGATTTTTATAAATATTATTCCCAAGATGATATTTTGGAGGCAGGCAAATTATTGAGCGAAGATACTGATAAGTCTTATGAATACACAACAGTTTTGTCGTTAGATAAAAGATATTTACTCAATCCAAATGGTGTGATTAAAGAGTTGCCACAGGAGATGTATATGTCTGTTGCACTTTTTTTGGCGATTCCAGAAAGTGATGAAAACAGATTGAAGTTTGCTTTTAAATTATATAAGCACTGTAGCGAGCAGAGGATTTCTTTGCCAACGCCGACACTGCTGAATGCACGTACAAATTACAATCAGTTATCAAGTTGTTTTAAAGCAAATGTTGATGATGATCTCCGGGCTATTTTTCACAGTTTTGAAAATATGGCACAAATTTCAAAATTTGGTGGTGGTGTCGGTGTGTACTGGGGTAATATTCGCGCTCGCGGTGGATCAATCCGTGGTGTATACGGAGCGAGTGGTGGCGTAAACCCATGGATAAAAATTGTTAATGATACAGCAATTGCAGTGAATCAACTTGGTTCACGGCTTGGTGCAATTTCTGTTACCTTGGATGTGTGGCATTTGGATATACATGATTTCTTGGATTTGCAGACAGAGACGGGAGATATCCGTTCAAAGGCATTTGATGTATTTCCAGCTGTTGCGATGCCGGATATTTTTATGCGTCGTGTTCAAAATGATGAAGAGTGGACATTATTTGATCCACATGAAGTAAATAAAAAATATGGCAAAAATCTACAAGATCATTTTGGAGATGAATTTGAAAAATTCTATGAAGAACTAGAAAAAGATACAAAATTGCGCATGAAAAAAACAGTGCAAGCAAAAGATTTGTTCAAACGATTTATGAAATCCACAGTAGAAACAGGTATGCCATATGTATTTTTCCGCGATACAATCAATGCTGTCAATCCAAATAAGCATGTAGGAAATATTTATAGCTCGCAATTATGCACAGAAATTTGTCAAAATACTTCTCCGACAAAATTCATTGAAGAAACAATTGAAGATGGCAAAATTGTTCTGCGGTATGAGCCAGGAGATTTTGTTGTATGTAATCTTGCATCGATCAATGTGGCAAAAGTATATGAGGAGAGTGTGATTGCAGATGTTGTACCGACAGTTATGCGAGTGTTGTATAATGTCATTTCACTCAACTATTATCCTATCAAAGAAGCAGAGCGTACTGCGATGCGATACAGGAGTGTGGGACTGGGATATTTAGGTTTGGCAGAATATTTAGCAACACGAAAAATTGCGTACGAAACACCAAAAGCGCGTGAGGAAGTAAATAGATTATTTGAAAAATATACATATCATACATACAGAGCAAGTGCTGATCTCGCGATTGAGCGAGGGCACTATGAGTTGTGGGAAGGAAGTGAATATAGCAAGGGAATTTTGTTGGGGCGGAAACAAAATTGGTATGTCAAAAATACTGGGAGAGCGAGTAAGTGGAAAAAGCTTTTTGCAGATATGCAAAAGACAGGATTTCGTTTTGCATATCACACAGCACCAGCACCAAACACGTCAACCGCAGGACTTGTAGGAACAACGGCAGCACTTTTACCAATCTACAAAAGATATTTTGTAGAAACAAATCTTTCAGCGCCGACGGTCCGTGTTGCACCAAAATTGGATAAAGAAAATTATTGGTATTACAAAGAATATGTATCAATGGATATGAATGATGTAATTGAAATGATGAGTATGATTTATCAGTGGGTTGACCAGTCGGTGAGCTTTGAATGGATGATTGACCCAGCGCGCATTAGTCCAAAACAATTACATGATTATTATATGAGCGCATGGCAGAAAAAAATTAAGACAGTATACTATGTCCGTAGTTTGTCAGGAGAGGTACAACAGAGTGAAAATGTATGTGTAAGCTGTTCAGGATAGCACATAATGAAGAATTAATAATTAAGAATGAAAAATGACTAAATTTGTAAAATCTCCTATATTTAATCCAAAAGGAAATGATGATGTAGAAAAGCGCACTATCATCAAAGGTAATACGACTGGATTATTTCAACTTAATGCAACAAAATATCAGTGGGCAACATCATTGTATCAAGTGATGATTGGTAATTTTTGGGTGCCGGAAAAAGTATCAGGACTCAAAGATGATGCACGCATGTTTCATACTGTACTGACAAAAGAAGAACAAAAAGCGTATAAGGGTATTTTATCATTTTTGATTTTTCTTGATTCAATTCAGACGGTAAATTTGCCAAATTTTTCTGATTATATCACATCACCAGAAGTAAATTTAATTTTGGCGATTCAGACGTACCAAGAGGCAATTCATTCGCAGTCATATGCGACAATTTTGGAGACAATTGTTGATGGAGAAGAGCGTGATGAAATTTATTATTTTTGGCGTGATGACAAAGTGCTTTTGAAACGTAATAAATATATCGGACAGATGTATCAAGATTTCATTGATAACCCAACAGATGAAACCTTTTTTAAAGGAATCGTAGCAAATTATTTGTTGGAATCGCTCTACTTTTATAATGGGTTTGCATTTTTTGATACACTCGTTGATCAAACAAAGATGCTTGCGACAGGGCGGATGATAGCTTATATCCGTCGAGATGAGCTAACACACGTGACGTTATTTGCAAATATTATCAAAGAAATTAAACGAGAATTTCCAGATGTCTATGATGAAAAAATGATTGTCAGTATGATGAAAAAGGATGTTGATCAAGAGATTGAATGGGGGACGCATATTTTGGGTAATAAAATACCAGGTATGAACGCAACAACAACTGTTGCATATACACAGTGGCTCGCAAATCAACGCCTTGAACTTCTGAATATTGCGCCACTATATCCAGACGCAATTGATAATCCATATAAGCACCTTGATAGACTCCAAGATGTGAATAGTGACAAAGGAAATTTCTTTGAATCAACGGTTGTAAACTATACACAATCTAGTAGTATGAATGGAACGTGGGATTTTTAGAGAAAATGAGTGTATGAACATACCATGGTATGTTCAATGGTAATTATTTTATAATGCAATTGAAGTGTAAGTCTAATAAAATCTGTAATACAAAAAAACACGCACAAGCGTGTTTTTTTAACCTTATAGACTTTTAACTGTATTTTTGTGCTGAAGAGAGGACTTGAACCTCCACGGGATTAACTCC
>JAUZSW010793224.1:0-11545 GCA_034780735.1 Hyalogyrina grasslei
TATTAATATACTGTTTATATGGACATAGAGCGAGGAGAGCAAAATCGTGTGATTCCACAAAAATGTCCGGTGTGCGGTGCACAGCGTGATAGTTTGTCTTATGTTCCACTTGGATATGATGAAGATAAGACAATTGTACATATCTCATGCACAAAGTGCGCTGGTGCGGCAATGATTTTTGTTTCACAAAGTGATGGTGGCATGATGACTGTTGGAGTCTTGACTGATACAACGCCGACAGAAGCGCGGACATTTTTTCAATCTGATGTCGTGTCGGATAATGATGTTATAGCAGTGCATGATTACCTAAATTCATTTGATGGATGTGCAAGCGATATGTTCTAGAACACGATAGTTGATTGAGATTTGGTGGTCATTTGATCTGTGATTATTGAATACAAATTAACTATTATATATATTAACTATTTACTAACTACTAAGAATATGGAAACAATAACACTTGAAGTAAAAAAGCGTGAGGAGACAGGTAGAAAAATGCGAGAAGCAGTTGCTAAAAATATTCCAGCTGTAATATATGGAAATGATGTCACTTCAGATAGTCTGTGGGTTGACGCAACTACATTTGAAAGAATGTTTGCTAATGCAGGAACAAACACAGTTGTATCTTTGGTTATTGATGGTGCAAAGCCTGTGAATGTGCTGGTATATGATTATCAGACAGATCCAATTACAGATGATTTTACGCATGTTGATTTTTATGCGGTAAACATGAAGGAGGAGGTTGAAGCAGAGATACCATTGATATTTACTGGTGTATCTGCTGCAGTGAAGGAGCTTGGTGGTACTTTGATTAAAAATAATGACACTCTTTTTGTAAAAGCTCTTCCAGCTGATTTGCCACATGAGATTGAAGTTGATATTACAAAATTAGCAACATTTGAAGATGGAATTACTGTTGCAGATGTTGCAGTTAGTGATAAAGTAACTATTGTACTTGAAGATGGAGCAACTATTGCATCTGTGACAGCTCCGAGAACAGAGGAGGAAATGGCTGAACTTGATAGTGAAGTTGATGCAGATGTTTCTAAGATTGAAGGTGTAGCGGATGAGCAAGATGGTGAAGGTGAGGACGAAGAGGGTGAAGAAAAGTCAGACAGTTCGGAGGAGAAAAGTGAAGAAAAATAAGTAGTCTCTGAGGAATTTTTAAAAAACAAGCATTTTCTAATGCTTGTTTTTTGGATTATTGGAAGTGTGGTATCATATAAAGATGAAATATGATAATTACACAAAGCAGTTTACAGCAGTTTTAGCAATGCTTTTATTATTTTGTACACTAGTTTTACAAAGTAGTTTTGTGTATGCAGATGAATCTAGCGATGAAGAAATGACAGAAGAAGAAAAGAAAGAATTAGAAGAAAAGCAGGATAAATATGAAGATAAGAAAGAAAAATATGAAAAAAAAGTAAAAAAAGAGGAGCAAAAAAAAGCAGCCTTACAGGGGAATCTTGGTGCAGTGAAACAGTCATTAGGCACAACAAAAAGAACTATTAACGAAGTAATTGAAGATATAGAAAAAAAAGAAAAAGAAATTGATAGACGGGATGCGCAAATCGCTCAATTAAATAGTCAAGTAGCGCTTTACAAAGGGTCATTGGCAGATACTGTTCGTAGAGTGTATTTTGTATCTAATAATCACTCAGTTACATTTGTTGTGGAGAATGATGGTACAAATAGATTTTTGGATACAACAGACAGTTTAGATGGTATGCGCAAAAAAATTGTAGATGTTGTACATCAGGCAGAAGGAGCAAGAGATCTGCAGGAACAAAAGAAAAAAGAGTTAAAAGATTTAAAAAAAGAAAAGGAGAAATTGCTAGCAGAACATAAAAAAACCCAGTCACAACTTTTGTCACAAGCTTCAGCTGTGCAAACTGAAATTATTAAAGTTGATACATCAATCTCTCAGTTAAATGCAAAATTGTCTGAAGTGGAATCAAGGCTGTCATCACTCCTTGGCGAGTCATTTGATACAGATGATATTAGAAAGGCAGCAAAATTTGCAAGTAAAAAAACAGGAGTCCGTAAAAGTTTTATATTAGGGATGTTGGTAGTGGAAACAAATCTAGGTAGATTTACCGGAGGTTGTACTTATAAGAAGAGTAAAATGGGGGATAGGAATGCAAAAATATTTAAACGTATTACGAAGGATTTGGGATATAATTATAAAAAGAAGAAAGTGTCATGTCCACTTAGCTATGGAATAGGTGGCGCTATGGGAGTGGCACAGTTTATGCCAACAACATGGGTTGGATACGAATCCAAAATTTCTGGTTACACAGGACATAGTCCTGCTGATCCATGGAGCTTGACAGATGGTGTGATGGCAATGGCTATAAAACTAGCTAATGATGGAGCAACAAGTGAAAAAGGAGAGTTCACTGCGGCTAGGAGATATTATTGTGGTTCGCGACTTGAGCGTAGTACGTGTATTAATTATGGGAATAAGGTGCTGTATTGGGCAGAAAATTATAAAGATAGATTATAATTTTGACAAAGAGACTCGTTTAATATATAGTTCTCTGTGATAAATGAGATGCAGTTAATATTAATAAACAAGACAGAACAAGGGGAAGTATCATGAGCAAATTTAATGTAGTTCTTTGTAACAAGGGAAAAGAAGTGTCTGCATATGCTGGCATCATAACGTGGACGAGCTTAGCAGGTGAAGAGGATTTTGAGACTTGGTATGATGATGAGATGAAAGAAATCTATGATGTTTTGGCAAAAGGAGTTTCTGATGGTAGAGCTATAGAAATTACTGAAGAAACGCCACTAGTTTCACGTGTTGCAGTAGCCTTGTTTGAGGCTGATGGCAATGATGATATGCTAAGAATGCATCTTGCAACAATAGCTTTGACAACAAATATGTTTGATGCATTTAAGTAATGAGCAAGGCAAAGACTGAAATATTAATAATAAATATCTCAGTCTTTTTTGTTAATGTGGGCATTGAGAATATTATGCAGTATGCTTTGGTGTGAGCTATTGACTTTTTACTTTAGACGTGCTATAATTACATAGTAGTCAATTTTAGCAAAGTGCTAGAGTGGAATACAGTCGGGTGAGCAAATTAAGTGCTCAGTCCGATTTTTTTTGTTCTTTATACAATAGAATATATACAGTTCACTAAAAAACAAAGTTTTTTGGAATTAATTTAGGTGCTAAGTTCTTCGCATCTCATTTCGTTAAAATTCTATAAATATAGATGTAAACGAAAATATTTTTTAAATTGTCGCTTTTCTTGTCGTTACTTGAAAAGCGACTTTTTTCTTGAAAAAAAGTGTGTTTTGACATATACTTTACAAAGATGTTGGTGTAATTTTTTTTACGTAAATATGCAATATTTTGAAATTGAAGGCGGTAAGAAATTAACTGGTGAAATTACAGTAAACGGTTCAAAGAATGCAGCAGTTGCAATCTTGGCTGCATCAGTTATGAATCATGGCACAACAACATTGAGAAATGTTCCGCAGATAGAAGAGGTAAATAGGTGGATAGAAATCTTGGAAAGTATAGGAATGCAAATTAAAAGAGATGGTAAGACATTGGTGCTTACATCTCCAAGGAAGTTTGTTCTTAGAAATATAAATAAAGAGGCAGCGGAAAGAACTCGTAGCGCAATCATGCTTATTAGTTCGCTTAGTGGACGTCATAGTAAATATTCTATTCCACAAGCAGGCGGTTGTAAGTTGGGTGAGCGTACAATCAAGCCTCATTTATATGCACTGGAAAACTATGGAATAGATGTTGCAGCGACAAACGATGGGTTTGATATTTCTGCAAGTACACTGAAGCCAGTTGAGAATAATGTATTGTATGAGTCAGGCGATACTGTTACAGAGACTGCTATTATGGCAGCTGCACAAATTCCAGGCACGACTGTGATTAAGATGGCAACCTCAAATTATATGGTACAGGATCTTTGTTTTTTCTTAGAAAAGCTAGGCGTAAAAATAAAAGGCATTGGTACTACAACTCTTGAAATTAAGGGAAAGAAGAGACTAAAGAAAAATGTCACTTATGAAATAAGTGAAGATCCTATTGAGGCTATGTTTTTCTTGTCGCTAGCAATTACAACAAAGAGCGAATTAATTGTTAAGCGGTGTCCTATTGAATTTTTAGAATTAGAGCTTTTGAAACTACAGAAAATGGGACAAAAATTTGAGATTATGCGTAAATATAAATCACGTAATAAGAAAACTCAATTAGTGGACATTAAAATGATTCCATCAAAATTAACCGCGCTTGAGGATAAGATTCATGCATTGCCATTTCCAGGTTTAAATATGGATAATTTACCATTCTTTGTGCCAATTGCTATGATGGCAAAGGGAAAAACTTTGATACATGATTGGGTGTATGAAAATAGAGCGGTATATTTTACAGAACTGAATAGACTTGGTGGAAATGTAACTCTTATCGATTCGCATCGTGTAGAAATATCTGGACCAACTAAATTACAAGGCGCGGACTTGATGTCGCCACCAGCTCTTAGGCCAGCTGCGATTATGCTCGTTGCTATGATTGGTGCGAAGGGAAAGTCAATTTTGCGTGGGGTATATTCAATAAATCGAGGATATGAAGATTTAGAAGAAAGACTTAAACAGATTGGCGTTGATATAGTTTTAATTAGTGAATAATATTTTGTAGTATGATGAATATTGAAAATCCACAGCCTCTGTCAAAAAAAAGTGAAGAAGTGATTGGAGGAGAAAAACCAGAAGCATCTAAAGTGGAAGTAATCGCTGATGTAGAAAAAATAGCATTGAAAATTGTAGAAGATTTTGCGGAGTATTTCCCAAATCATAAAATAATATATAAGGGCCAGCAAGTATTTCCCAATATGCCCATAGATGAGCTATATCTTTTTAATGTTGGAAGTGAAACGTCCAGAGCATTTAATACTACATTTAGTGTAAATAAATTAGATATACAGTCAGTCGGCGAGACTTTTGTAGAGACATTGAAAAATTATGGTGAGGATGTTGTAAATACTAAAGAATATAGGCTATAATAAATAAAGCAAGAAAGCCTAGAAATCTTACGGAATAATTTGCGTAAGAGGGTAATAGAGCAAGTATGCATAGGTTATTGAAATTTGTATTTAACAGGTGGTGTTTATGAGTATGATAGTACGTAAAATTGGAATTGATTTAGGAACTGCAAATACACTTGTATTTGTACCAAATAAAGGTGTTGTCGTAGATGAACCATCAGTGGTGGCTGTTTCAGTTGCAGAAAATAAAGTGTTAGCTGTGGGAAATGAAGCGAAGGAGATGCTTGGGCGTACACCTGATACAATAATAGCTTACAAGCCTCTTAGAGACGGAGTAATTGCTGATTATCGCGTCACTGAAGCGATGCTAAAGTATTTTATCAGAAAAGTAACAGGTAGGATTTTTCTATTGCGTCCTGAGGTGATGATTTCAATTCCTGCAGGAATTACTTCCACAGAACGTCGTGCAGTTGTGGATGCAGCAGAAAAAGCTGGAGCAAAGAGAGTGTATGTTGTAAAAGAACCGATACTTGCCATGATTGGAGCTGGCATCAAGATTCATACAGCACAAGGTAATATGATAATTAATATTGGCGGAGGAACAAGTGAGATAGCAGTTATATCTTTGGGTGGGGTAGTGTCATCATATAGTGCTCGTGTTGGAGGAAATAAATTTGATCAAGCAATTGCGGATTATATCAAGCGCAAATACTCTTTGGCTATTGGTGAGAGAATGGCAGAAAAAATTAAAATTGAAATAGGGAGTGCAATTGTTCAAACGAAGGAAGATAGGATGGATATTCGTGGAAGAGATTTAATGGGTGGATTACCAAAAACTATTACTATATCATCAAATGAAATAACTGAGGCATTGCAAGATGAGCTTAGAGAGGTTATTAATTCAGTGAAGAAAGTTTTGCAAGAGACTCCACCAGAGCTCTCAGCAGATATCATGGACAAAGGAACAGTCCTTTCAGGTGGGGGAGCATTATTAAGAAACTTGGACCAATTGATTACTAAAACAATCGGGGTACCATGTTATGTTGCCGATGATCCTCTTAGATGTGTGGTGCGTGGTTCTGGAAAGGTTTTGGATAACTTGGATATTTATAAAAAAACAATTTTAGCTACAAAAAAATGAAAATAGCAATCGATGCATCACGTGCATTTTTGCATGAACGTACGGGAATAGAGGAATATTCTTATCAATTAATCAGACATTTACGTAAACCGCTCGCTGAGCGGTCAGTCATTTTATATATTCGCAAAGGTACAAGTGAAAATATTGATTTTAAATTACCTCAATCATGGAGCGTGCGTGAATTGTGGGCGCCTAGATTTTGGACTTATGCTAGGTTATCGGCAGCATTCATTTTTAACAAGCCTGATAAATTGCTTGTGCCAGGTCATATTACACCTCCAATTCATCCCAGAGGAACAACATCTGTTGTGCATGGACTTGAATTTGAAATGACTCCAAATGCATACTCAGGGTATGAGAAATGGTCAATGCGACGAGGTATTAAAAATTCATGCAAATGGTCAAAGAATATAATTTGCGTTTCAAATAATACTAAACGAGATTTGATAAGATTGTACAATGTTCCAAAAGAGAAAATTCGTGTTGTGTATGAAGGTGTTAATCCAGCCTTTGAAGTAAATTCTGAATTTGAGATGGCAACATTGTATAAATATAATTTACAAAAACAACAGTATTTAGTTTTTGTAGGAAGGCTGGAAGAACGAAAAAATATTTCAAACATTATAAATGCATATGAAATTCTCAGAAGACATTTTGGTGTTACACAAAAGTTAGTACTAGTAGGTAAGGGTGGATATGGATGGGATAAAATTGCTAGTGAGATTGATGTTCATCCGTTCAGGGATGATATTATTGTGACAGGATTTGTAAATGAAGGTGAAAAGTGGGCACTTTTGAGAAGCGCGGCAGTTTTTGTATTCCCGACGCTTTATGAGGGATTTGGACTTCCAGTACTTGAGGCTCAACAGCTGGGAGTGCCGGTAGTAACTTCAAATAATTCAGCACTCAAAGAAATTGCAAAAACGAGTGCATTTTTAGTAGACCCAATAATTTCATCTGATATTGCAGAAAAGATAAATGTATTGCTGACAAATGAAAAGGCGAGACATGATGCGGTTACAAGAGGTTTTGAAAACATCAAAAGATTTGATTGGGATAGATGCGCGCGCCTTGTTGCTAAAGTATTGATAAAATTTTAGCATGAAAAGTGATATAAGTAGTTATTGTGTTTGATGTGTTGAAGGTTATTGTTAAAATTAAAACCACCAGTGAAAAATATTCTTTCAAAGGTGGTTTAAACTACTATAATGGAGTGACAATCTCTAACTGCACAGCATTATTATCAGATATTATGGTTGGCGTGCAGGGCATTGACCGTAGCGTAGTCACTGCCTTCATTTTAGTTTCATCGAAGTAAGCACTGGTTGCATAGCATGTAATCTCAGTGCCTTCCTGGACAACTGTTGTTGTAATGGGATTGCTTTGTGGCAATGGATGTCTTAGTGCATAAATCAGTACGATGACTGATACTACTTGAGTTATTACAAAAAATGATTTACTCATTAATATCCTCCTTGGGGAATGTTGTTAAAATACTGTAAAAAATGATAGAATACATTGTATATTCATAGCATTTTATAAATTTATGACTTCTCATAATACTAGCATAAAAATAGAAAAAAGTCAAGATATGAAAACGAGTCAATGTGAAAAGTTGAAGGTGGCTATAGTGCATGATTTTTTGTTGTATCCTGGTGGAGCTGAGAGAGTTCTTCTTGATATTTCAAGAATATATCCCGATGCACCCATTTACACATTACTGTATGATAAAAAAAAGATGGGCAAGGATTTCGTTGATAAAGATGTGAGGACTAGCTTTTTGCAAAAATGGCCGGAATGGTTGAAGAGACGATATAGGTGGCTCATTCCATTTTTTGGAACAGCTATGGAAAGTTTTGATTTTAGAGAATTTGATTTGATTATCTCTAGTTCAGGTGCTTGGAGCAAGGGAATCGTAACAAGGCTAGACACTAGGCATATCGCATACATACATTCGCCTATGAGGTATGTTTGGGATGAGAACGAATATTATTTAAAGAAAGCTCTTGGTAAAAATAATCGTTTTTTTACTAGAATGCTATTGAGTTATTTACGAGTATGGGATCATCAGGCTGCACAGCGTCCAGATGTACTGATCGCCAATTCAAAATATACACAAAAGAGAATTGAAAAATATTATCGCAGAAATGCTAGCGTTGTCTATCCGGCAGTTAATTTAACTATAGGTAGTGATGTTAATAATGAAGAAGAAAAGAGTTTTTTGATAATCTCCAGACTATCTAAATACAAAAATGTTGCGTTGGCAATTGAGGTTTGTAACAAGTTGCAATTACCTCTAATTGTAGTGGGAGACGGCAGGGAGCGGTCTGCATTGGAGCGTATTGCAGGTGAAACAGTTGATGTAGTTGGATATGTATCGGAAAAGGAGAAGGTGCGATATTTAATGAATGCACGGGCATTGCTTTTTCCTGCAGAGGATGATTTTGGAATTGTGTGTGTGGAAGCTATGTTGGTAGGCACTCCTGTCATTGCACTGGGTAGAGGAGGCGCTAAAGAAACCATATTAGCTGGTATAACGGGAGAATTGTTCGAAGCACCAACTGTAGAAATGCTGGCTGATGCGGTGCGTCGATTTTTGGAAAAAGAAAATTCTTATGATAAAAATATTATAAGATCAGAAGGACAAAAATATACATTTGATAAATTTAAAAGAGAGCTGGAAGATATTGTTCAATAAAAAGTGCATGATATACACTCAATAGTATGAATAAAAAAATTATAGGACATAAAGAAAATATTAAGTTATTACAAAAGGCGTTCCAAGGCGAGGGCTTACATCATAGTTTTTTATTTGAAGGTCCTGAAAATATAGGTAAGCAAGTTGTGGCAAAGGCTATAGCTGATAGAGTTGTCAGTGATGATATGATGAGCGAATTGCAGGTATGTGAGCGAATAGATAGTGATGTGCATATTATAACTCCTGAGAAAATAGAGAAAAAGAAAAAAATTATTATAAAAGATATATCAATAAACGCAATTGTAGATGCAATACACTCTATGGCACTTGCTCCAGATAAAAGTGCGAAAGTGCTTATTATAGATGATGCACACAGAATGACGATTGCAGCACAAAACGCACTCCTCAAAACATTGGAGGAGCCAAAGGATAATAGATATGTAATATTGGTGACGCATAGCACTAATCAGTTGCTTCAAACAATACGTTCACGTTGTTTTGCTGTGCAATTTGGTATAGTTGATGAGAATGAAATTAATGAAATGTATGGAGAGACTGAGTACTTAGATGATATGAGTGGTCGTCCAGGTTTTTTGTATCAGATTCATAATGATGAGGAATTTCGTAATACAGTGGAGAGGGCTAGACATGAACTTCAAACATTAGCACAAAAGAAAATATATGAACGTTTGGACATGGCTCTAGAATTATCAAAAAAAGATGATGCATATCTACAGACATTTTTTCAAATATGGGTCTATCGTATAAGAGCAGCAGCATATAAAACTAAAAAATTTCAACTAATTAAGGTTGCAGATAGGGTGGAGGAAGTCCTCAGAAAGTTGAGCTCAACAAATGTAAATAAACAATTGGTACTGGAGGATTTACTTATAAATATTGTGTAGGTGCTATGGCGCGAAAAACAAAGAGTAAAATTGTGCGACGTAAAAATGCTACGCACAAACAAAAAAAGAGAAAAGTAAAAAAACTGCGCTCGTGGAAACAAAATTTTTTTATTTTGACCGTAGTTATTTTCGTAGGCAGTATCGGATATATTTTTATATGTTCAAATTTTTTGAATATATATAAAATTGATGTTCAGGGAGTTGGTAAGATTAACAAAAATCAAATCATTGATATTGTTGAACATAATATGGATAGCCAAATAATATCATGTATTAAAAAAAGAAATTATTTTTTCGTGAATAAAAAAGAAATTATTGGTGATATTTTGCAAGATAATCGTTTGAAAAATGTTAATATTACAAAGAAATTTCCAGATACGCTTATTGTAGAAGTTCAAGAGCATGATAGTGTGGTAGTTTGGTGCAAATCGGAGGCTTTGGAGACATGTTTTATACTAGAGGGGGAAATCGCGAAGAGACAGGTGACAATGGATGAGTCGGTAATTATAGAAAATCAGCACTTTGTAATTGTAGATGAAACACATCATGATATATTAACAGGAGATCGTGTAATGGCAGAAGAATATTTGGAGAAAATTAAGATACTTGGTCAAGAGTTATTGTATGTTTTGGATGTGGAAATTGAGCAACCATTCAAGGTGGCTTCACGCGGATCACATGAGGTGCGGTTTATGACTGATGAGGGATGGTACATTATTATAGATTTATCGCAAGATTCAAATGAAATTTTGGATATTGCGAAACTTTTTGTTAAAAGAGTGGATTTGCCAGCTCGTCGTAGTGATTTGGAATATGTGGATATGCGATTTGCAGAGAAGATTTTTTATAAGATGAATGATGGAGTTGAGCAGGCCGTAGAAGAGAACGAGATTGTAGATAAGTCTGAAGACATAAAAGACGACAAAGATGAAGGGGATGATTCTGAAGAATAAAAACTAATAAATTAAACTATGTCAAAAGGTCACAGACAGGGTGGTAAAATAATCGGAAATCATACAACCGTGATACCGGTAGCAGAAAAACTAGTCGACTATTTACAAAAAGTAACCGATGCAGATAAGATTTCAATTGGCTTTATAAAGCATGGCATAAAGAGTGGTAAACATGCCATGAAAATAATGGAACTTGATTCGGGATTGCTATTGAAAGTTAGAGGTAGTGCTAGCATCCAAGAAATTCGTGTGTATACATCAAGAAAAGAAACGCTAAAAAATTTACTTGAGATGTATGCACAAAAAAATAATATCCTTAGCTCCTAAGTATAAGTGGATGATAGTTAATGAGTTAGATAGAGTGTATAGAAATTTTTTAATTTAATTGATTTTGTAAATCAAGAATGATGTGCCAACCTGGTCAATAGGTTCGTAATTTTCTAGCCATCTATAACTATCATCATCAACCTTTTTTGCATCATGGATTGATTCTTGGATGAAGAATACAGAGAGTGCATAATAGCCAGGCTCAATTGGACGCTTGCTATCCCACCAGAGTATGTATTTATCTGCACCAAGTCGATTATGGATGTCATCACCACCAAAATAGTTGACTCGAATTTTGTCTATTTCAGGATGGTTGTCCATATATATTTTGAGACGTTTTAGATCTTGACCCCAGTCCGCATTTGAGTCTGTTACGTAATGCCAGCCATTCAGTGGTCCGCCAAAAAGAGTATTGAAATATGACATGTAATAAGGATACGCAGCAAATACAATACCAACTAAAATAAAGATTAATGTTATAAAAGTAGTTCTTACTATTTTTTG